>JASDQU010739573.1:63957-88937 GCA_032191745.1 Picea mariana | reverse complement strand
GGGGGGGATTTATGGAAGTTAAAATGTCCTCAAAACTATAAACTCTACATGTGGCTTATCTTGCATAAAAAATCCCTCACTTGGGAAAATATCCAAAAAAAAAACATTCACGAATCTTATAGATGCCCTCATTGTAGGAAAGACTAAAAAACCAACTAACATATCATAATGGATTGCAAATATGTTTAGGAGGTCTTGTTGGAGATACACAAATCTATAGGAAATGCCTATATATGGAAGGGAACTTCTATTAAGGAAGCTCTAAAAAAGTGGATCACTCAACATCACCCTCAAAACCTCAAGGCACTCCCCTTGACGGTGGCTTGGGGGATATGGATAGTCAAGAATCATTCCCTCTTTGAAAGCACTTCTACCTCTGTTCAAATTTTTGCTTCCCAAAGCCTTTCCATCCTCTCAGATTTTCCTTCTAACAAAAATACTAAAAAATGTCCTTGATATCAACAGGAACCCCAAATTCATATGGATTTTCCTTGTTTTTTTTTTTATGGGGTAKCTYAAGAGGACCCCCCCCATGGGAGGAGCATGTGGAATCTTACATATTTATAACACCCATTCAATAACATTTTTAGATGGTCTTGCACCCTCTATWAAAAAATCAATGAGCTTATGGCCTTGAAACTTCTCCTTCAACTAGCATGGGAAAAATATATCTCATAGCTCCACATCTATGGGGATTCATAGTTGGTTATTCATTGGATGAAAGGGGATCTATTGATGCATAAATATGCATTTTCTCCTTTGTATCAAAACATAAAAAARTAGTTTGTGAAATTTTTCTCAACTCACTTTTCATCATGTTTACAGGCATTAGAAACATGAAGCATATAGCCTCTAAAAACATGGATTGGACCTGGACCGAGGAACTTGGAAGGTCTCTGAAAAGAGACCAACTGATACTCAAGAATATTTTCATGACTCATGTCTCTCACTAGTTTGATCCTAAATGCATTCACTCTTTCTTTGTTGCCATTATGACAAATATATTTGCCTTACAGGTTGCGTCTCGTATATAGTTTCTACATAGAACCTGCTTGTCTCATACATATTTTTATCGATATGCATACTTATTTTTTCTAGTTTGATTGAGTTGTATCCCACTAAAATATAACTTGTATATAGACATTATTTCTTCTGTTGTCTGTACTTGGTTTTCATATCAACAGTTTTGGGCTCATCAACCATAGGAATGTTAGTGGCATCTAGTTTTGTAATTTTGTTCTTTTCAGTAATAAAATTACTAATTTGTTTTCTTTGGAAAAAAAGTATAGGTGACTGGAGTGGTTACAAAATATTTCTGAATATACCAGAGAATTTTATAGCTTGAACCCACTTTTACAAAAGGATCACCTTGAAAAATATGTGTAGAGGGTTGGACTCCATGTACTTGAGATTCTATGGATACTCAGGCTTTCACAACTTTGGGCTCTCTATGGATTTGTATTTTGCTGACCTCATCTCTGTGCTAGTACTTATAAAACATTAGGCCACAACATAGGTTGTTCTCACTTTCTTATTTCTTCATAAGAGACATCAAAGTATCTTGAGGTTATGTCGCTTCCCCCTCATAAGATTGAAATAGGGTTCTTTCCATCTTTTCTTTGTACTCATCATTTTCATGATATTGATCATATAGTATGGAAAAATTTGAAACCTAAAAAAATGCCCCATATTTTACCTTCTCTTTCTTTAGCTAAATCCTCAATACCCACTAGGATCCAATTTTGTGGCAATCAATATCATCTTCGAGAAATTTTACCTTTATACTATGTGCTAATGAAATTACCCTTACGTCATTGTAACATACCTTTGATCATAATATATGTAACAGGTGTAACAAGGAGGTGTTGATACATTTTATTTCACTTAGAATCTATGTTCTCAAACCCCTTGCATTAATCCCAATTTTATTTTCACATGTAACAACAATGGGTTGTCATCTACAAGTTTATAACATGGGTTACAAAACCCATAAACCATTTGGCCTTGTTCACCTATAAAGTGTGTCAATTCCCCCACTCGCCTTCATGCAAACTTGGCTCTAACCGGGAACCCATTTTTGAGATTTTAAAATTTTTGGGTGATCTTCACATGCTAATCATGAAAACCCATAAATATTTTTCCTTGAGAATTTGGAATTGGGCTCCAACATTGTGGTTTTCCTTCTTTTCACAAAGTCACATTGATATGATAGATATTTGTCTGAATAAAAGATGGATATCAAAGAAAATGAAAATGGGGACTACACCTTCCCAATAGGTATTCTTCTATGTTAGCTCCATCCAACATTTTACATAATGAAAATTATAGGTATTATGCCTAAATAGCCTTAATTTTGTGTAGGGACCCATGGAAACAAATTTTGCAGCGTGATTCAAAAAGGGAGTTTTATATTCTTATAATTTTAGCTAAGTCTCATCATTTTTCACATTCCTCCACAATTTGTTTCTTCCACATTCCACATTTCTCATTGCTCCACATCCCACACTTACAAATTCCACCTCCCTTATCCTCCTCCACATCTCTTTCTTCCTTATGCCTCTTTCCCATCTCATAGTTCTACATTACCAGATTTCGCATGCAATGCATAATGAGGGAGTCTTATGTTTGTTCCATCTACTTCCATAACTCTACAATTCTACATGCAATGGGGGAGTCTCCACATTAAATACATTATCCTCCTCTCCACTCCTCCACATCCATTCCAATTCAAAATTAAAATATGCATAGCCACCTCCACACTCCTCTCCACCTATGCATTAAGATATGCTTCCATATTTGCATTATGTTTCATACTTAGAATTGTCCTAAGTATGCTTCCATAGGTACCTTCCTATAATGGAATGATGACATGTGTTACCCCAAATAGAATGTGAGACATGGAAAGTGTGTGGGCCTATTTCACGATGACACTTGGCAGGCATGGGTTTGACAATAGGATTGGGTAGTGACATAGTGACATGGTGTGCTGACTAGGCAATGATAGGACAACCAAAACTTACACTAAGAAAACTCTATGTAGGGATCTATAGCTCTCTCTTCCTCCACACTCAAATTTAATGGAATTTCTTTTTCATTATAAATAGTCCACATTACCCTCCCGAAATGCATGTGGGATAAATAGGGAAACTTTTTAAATCGAGTGTTATGACTATAAATAGGGGAAAATCAATGATGGTTGAGTATCCTCCTTTCAAAGGTCGTATCTTGAGACCTTGATGTCAAAATTGATAAAATGAGAGATCATTGGAAATCTAAGAATATGAGAACAATGTGGTTATGGTTTCAAAATAATAATATTGTTGTATACATTTGATAAATTCAAAACACAACTGGGTATGTTCCACTGCCATAAATTGAGCTTGATTTGGAACCTTCACTTCCTGAGCTCATAACTTGAGATACACAAGTCTAAATTACATAAATGAGAGTTATCTGGAAATATATAAACATGATCAACATATTTTGAATGGCTTCCATAGATAAGGTGTCCATATTCATACCCCCAAAATTAAAATATAGTAATGACTATTTTGTGCATTTAACATTAAAATAATTTGAAAAAATCTCATTAAATGAAATTTTGAATATCTAAAAGTGGGTCTTAACTAAGGGCATGAATATCTAAGTGAAATATTTGAAATGATTACATTAATAAATCATTAAATTAATGGAAAAGTAATTTCATTAAAGAAAAGGTATCGTGAAGGATTTTTCCAAGGAGAAACCCTAACTTTCAAAGCAGTTGCCAAGAGGACAGAGAAAGTAGTATTAAAAATACATTCAAGGACATTCATAGGGTCAAAATCAGAGGTGTATACCTCCATATCTATAATTAAGGCCTCTTGAGATTTGTTCCCTTCATTTTCTCTTCATCCATTAGTCATTTTCCATGCTGCTTGCATTAGTAATGCAACTAGTGGGGTAGGGTCTTGAGTATTTTTTCTATGTTTTCTTCAAGTCCAAAATCCCATTCCCTACTCATGAGAGAATATGTTTTACTTCTTGTTTATTTATGTCATATATATTTGTAAAAGTTTACGTGCCATACAATTTTGATGTTTTAAACATTTTATATTTGGGATCCATTTTGTAAAGATCAACATAGAACTAGCCAAGAATTATATTATTTTTATGGTCTCATATTAAGAACTATTCAATGGGATATTGAGTATATGATCTTGTTCAAACCCCTTTGAATGATAAAGCAATAGTTTTTTATAGTTCTCCATAAGTCCTATATCATGTTTCGTTTTATCTTCATCTAGTAGAAATCTTGATTATTTCTCTTTCTTTCATCTTGTAGTGGAGGAAAAGGTATATTTCATTGATCATTTCTTTTATATATAAATATTTTTTTTACAATTTTTCAAAGGTTTAACTTTTCCTAATTCTTTCTCATGAAAAAATATGTGCTTAAATAATATCTAGTTGTCTCAAGAACTTTTTCATTTTCTTTGGAAGATCAAAGATCACGTAGGATTTTTCTACATAGAATTTCCCCATCCTATTTAGTAAATTAATTAAAAATGATATTCTATTTGACAAGAGGATTACCACCCCTATAAAAATAAAGGAGGGTTATTTTCATTCCACACAAAGATAATCCTAAACCTTGATCCCTTTGTTGCAAGGAAAATGGATCAACATGAGGAAGAGTATATCGTTCTACCAATATATATGGAAATTCTAGTGTAGTGTCCTCCTTTGAATCATTCCCATTGTTTGTCATTATATTGTGCACTTCTTCCTAGGATTCCTCATTGACCAAATTTTCAGTATTTGACCTACTCTCGTAATTTTGAGGCCCAAAGTTCTTATTTTCTCTTTCCTCAGGGATGAAAAAATGAGGATCATATTTCCACTCTATATCCAATCATAGGCCAACAATAGACATATTTTTGGATGCTTCAAGAGAACCTTTTGGCTGAAGAAATGAAATCCCAGAAAAGACACAGTGTATGTGGCATAACCCTTCTTCTTGGATCCTAGTGTATGTGGCATAACCCTTCTTCTTGGATCCTATGTAGTACCTATCAACAACATGTTCCATTTGCATCAAGTATTCTATGACAAATATTTCAGGGGTTAGCATTATTGGGAGTCTATATGGGTTTAGGTCACAACTATACATTATGATTATAAGAAAGTCTTGAATTAGGAATAAATTACCCCTTCTTTAATAATAAGTTATTTTGGAGGTCATTCTTCTGAAATTTCACCTTTGATGGAGAAAACCCACATACATGAATTTGTTGATATAATAATGTCTAAAACAATTCATGTATGAATTATTTTTAATCATAAGTACCCAATCAATGAAATTATTATATTTTCCTTTCTTATTTGACCTCTCTTATCCAAAATGTGATAAGGAAGTTGACTAATAAAATATATACAAGTAAACCATATATGCAAGAAACTTGAAGATTTTGTTTGTTTGAAAATTATCCAATTGATCCTTCATAAACTTACCAACACAATATACATATTTGAAATATGAATATGTTACCTTTTGTACATGTATAAGATTCAAGACAATGAGCATTGAGATATTCACTATCTAATCATCTTCATACCCCATAATGAAAGAAAATTTTGAAATGGATTCTTGGATCCACTTACGAAATTTCATAGACTTGTATGCAGGGGGTTGCTAAGAGGAGAGAGGTCTTGGGGCCATAATTTACTAATAAATTTGGATCTCCCAATGTCATCCAAGTTTACATACCTATTTCTCTAAATCTCCTGATTTTTTTTATCTCTTTTTCCTCACAGAGGAAAAGATCAATGCCGAGGGGATCCTTGAGAGAACCAAGAAGCACCCTCCATTTTTATGGAGTTAGTACTACTCTTTATCAAATAATTATTTTCTTCCTTAAAATTATTATATGGAGTGGGAAAGTGCCATGAAAAATCCCATATTATCTTTAACTTCAAGAAAATAAGATAAGGTTCTTGAAACAACTAGATATTCTATTAGCACAATCTTGCCAAAAAAAGGATTGGGTTGATTCCTTCATTGGTAGAATGTGAATAATAAGAAAAATATTTTGTAATAATATAGATTGCTCAAAACATATCTACACCCGCACCCCCTCCTCCCCTTTTTTGGATGATGTAAGCAATTGGAAACAACCGTGACTTTGCAAGAGGAAAATAAACAAAAAAATATAATATAGTTATTTAGAGAACTTTGAAATGTTTTGCAATATCATTCAAATGGGTTTGAAACAAGCCATTTTCTCAATATTCCACTTGTTCATCGTCGATATAGAGCCATAAAAAAAAATGATAATAGCATGTTCCTTTTATGGTTCTATAGAAAAGGAACATGTGTTAGATACCTAATCTTAAGGATTATGGTATATTGTAAATATTATTATTATTACTTATTTAGGAGAAATATGAAAAGTTGTAGGTGCATAAGAATAGTCATAAAACCTCCTTTTGAAATATGAAACCAAAGATCATATATCAATGTATTTATATGTGTCTCATATTAATAAAATCAATCCGAACATAGAGTTATACAAGCCGTGTTAGTGGCATCAAATTCTTGATATTTTTAKATAACTCCATGATCTTTCCTATTGGGTGCTTCCCGAACTTCTTGCATCGGATTATGCATGCATTACATAGAGACTTGGGTCCTTGCACGTCGTTTCTCTAGAGTGCATTCTTTATGGTCTTGCAATTGATGCACACTCTAGTCACATCTCGAGAGTTATTACTATTGATAGGATTAAACTGTTGTGCATCTTCCTGCCCCATCAAATTACTTGTAGTCATGAATTTATGAAATTTTTCATCAAAGAAGCCATACGAAACAAAATATTTGTTCTCCTCCGATMTCATGTCACTCATCCTCATGCCCATGTCTATGGAAGCTTGTAATAKAGCTTGCACTTGTGTTGCGAGGTTGTTTTAGGTGGGCACCTCACCTTCTTCATAATATTATTGTTCTCCACAAATATCTTCACGTTGGAAAATCTCACTAGATATGGAKCTTAAACCATAAACCTAATCCAACTATCCCTTTCTTAATGGAAACCCAACAACTCTGGAATTTCCATCATCCAATTCCCATTGAATTATTTGATCGACGACTATTATAATTTGTTTGTTACATTTTTTCAACTAGTTTACTCATTCATATACCTCATATCTAGAATTTCATCTCTCATAGGCAGTTGGGTGTTATTTGTCTCTCCAATGGGAATTATTCACACTCGAAAGAAAAGAGGTTCCTAATGAGAACCCTTTCAACACTCCCAAAGACTCTATCCCTAGCCATGGTAGCACTTGGTTGAAAAAGGTAAAAAATTGATGACTGTTTGACCACAAACATCGYAGGCCTCTGGCCTTGAGACTCCCAAGAATCTTTACTTTGGTAAKGATTTTTGCTCTTGAGGTTGAATCAAAGCCAGTAGAATGGGGCTAAGATTGTTTATCCTATCCACCTTCCATTTGTTGGAAAAAACTATCATAGAATCTTGAGAAACATACCTCTTCTTTGATTAAAGGAACGATTGTTTAGCTACATTTGTAGCACCAGTATTCAAGACCCATTATGGCTACTCTTTTCAAATCCCTTGCAACTAAAATGAAAAATATTTGTGATTCTTTACCCTATAACTACAAATGAAAAATATATATGAATCTTCTTCAAATTTGGCCAAACATTGGTAGTTGAGGTGTGCAATAGAGAGAATTTTAGTAGTAGAGGAAATGCATTTTCTTGTCTCAATTGTTCGTGTGGTGCTCAATGGAAAATAAAATTATCCATAATGGTCAAGAAATATTGAACATACTTTTATCTTCAATGATATTTGGGATGGAATTTGTGTTGGAGATACTTCACATATCAAACCTACAATATATAAAGAGCCAGCAATATGGATGAATAAATATAAGAAAGCATATGCTTTGATTGCTACTTTTGTAAGTGAAGAGGTGAGTCATTACATCAATTATATAAAATGTTCTTGGCGTGCTTTGAATAATTTGAAATATTTGTATGTTTCACATTCAAAATTGAGGCTAATTCAATTGCAATGGAATCTCTTCAGCCTAGAGTAGGAGGATAATGATCCCATGACTTTAACATCCAAAATTAAATCCATCATGCATGACATTGATGTTTTTAGTGTGGATATATAAATTGATCTTGTGGCCTTCATCAAGGCCCTCTACCCCACATACTCTTACTATATTTAATCACTTCAATCTAGTTTCTAGTTGAGGTCCCTTAATTTTGACTCTTTGGTGGAGAAAATTGCAGAAAGTGAGAAATATTTCAGGAAGAAGATAGTTCAGCCCATTGGAGAGACTATGTGCCTTGCTAAAAAAGGGAATAATCAATCAATGATTATTATAGAGGATAAGGTAGTAAGAGAGGACACAAAACAAAGTATTTTAGAGGCAAGGGGGGTAGGAATAATCAAGGTGAGATATATGATCTTCACTATGTTCATTGTGGCAAGAATGCACATGATGTAAAGACATAGGATCCCATGGGAGAAGATTAAAGAAAATAAGGAATAAAAAGAAGAAAAGGTAAATCTCCTGAATTTTCTCATTTTGTTATTGCTCCTTTCAATATTGGCACAAATGAGTATTTGTTCAAAAAATCATTTGCTTCTTGGATAGATTCATGGTTTCTTGACATTGGTGCTAATTTCCACATGATTTTTCGGAGAGACTTCCTTGAGGAATTGAATGAAAATTTAGAGGGTGAAATATACTTTGTAGATATATCTAGTCTCAAACCTACGTGAATTGATACCATCAATCTCAAATTTCTTGGATTCCTATCTTTTCTTTTGCATGATGTTCTCTATCTTCTTGAGTTGCAGAGGAACTTGTTATCTCTTGTACACATTAGACAACAAGGCCATACTATTCACATGTTTGATGGAAAATTTGAAATAAGGAAGTCCTCTGATAACATGGTCATCATGATAGGATGGGAGGATGAGATATTTTTGAAGTTGAAAGGGAAATCTACATAGGCATAGAATTTTTCATACTTCTCTCACCATGATGAAGGTCCATTTTCATCTAGTCTCTTGTGGCATGCTATATTTGGGCACATAAACTATGATAGTTTTTTTATGTTAAAAAAAATGGTGTTTTTGGTTTGCCTACCATTCCAAGAAATTTGAAGCAATGTGATGCATGTATCCTTGGTAAACACAACAAGCAACATTTTCATGATTCCGCTTCAAGAGAATGTAGCAAGCTAGAGTTGATGCACTCTAATTTGTGTGGCCAAATGAATGTTGCATCTACTTTTGGTAATAAACATCTCATTTTTTTTTTATTGACGATTACACTAGGATGTGTTGGGTTTATTTTTTGAAACATAAATATCAAACATTTGAAACATTTAAAAATTTTCATGTATGGATTGAAAATGAAGAAAAATCTCATATTCACACTCTTTGTATTGATAATGGAGGGGAATATACTTCTAATGAGTTTGAAATATATCTTCACCGACATGGAATTAAGCATAAAACCATTATTCCATACAATCCTTAGTAGATTGGTATAGCAGAAAGAATGAACATGACATTCTTGAATATGGTATGTTCCATGCTAATTTTCAAGAATGTGAAGTTGATGTTTTGGGATGATGCAGTTCTATGTGTAGTGTATTTGAGAAATAGAAGCCCATCTCATTCTATTGGGAACAATAATCCTTATGAAATGTGGTATGATTTCATTCCTTCAGTGAGGCATCTCAAGGTTTTTGGTTCCACTTGTTAGGCCTTAATTCATAAGGAGAAAAGAAACAAACTAGGTGCAACATGGGTGCAAGGAGTTGAAAGCGCATATTATTGGGGTACTCAAATACCACCAAGGCATATCATGTTTACAATGAGGTAAATAAATATTTCATTCTTTCTAGAAATGTATTTTTTCTTGAATCCACTAAAAATGAAAATATTGTTGAAAGGTAGCTTCATCATATTGATATATTTACCCATGTAAAGACATATCATGAGTTTGATAATGAGATTCCATATCTTGAAGGGGGGATCCCTATCTTGGATCAATCTCTGGAATATCCTTTTGAAGTGCCATCTCCCTGTCATGTAGAAGATTGAGCCACTTCATCAGAATAAGAGGTTCAATTGGATGATTTAATTGATAGGATTCAAAGGTTGAATCATGATGGGAATGAAACACCATCTCAATCAGTTGAGAAAGGTGGAACATCACACAAATGTCCAAAGTGGGTCATGAAGACACTTGAAGGTGTTCCTCCCAATGAGGTTGGAAAGACATGAACTAGAAGTTTAGCAAGACAAGATGATGGAGGTGACGTAGATGATTTAGATTTAGGTGATTTCAATGATATGGGAGATTCTGATCCGGGTGGATATTGGTGGCCACCCATCTATTCCATTGGCTCAAAATACAATGTTCAACCTTGGCAATTTTTCTACAGTTTTTTGGGTCCCAAAATTTTGAGTTGTTTTGAGGCCCTAAACGAGATTTTTTTTAAGTTTTAGGGCCTAGGAGATATTTAAAATCTCACCTAGGCCCAGTAGAAATGTGTTCTTCTCATATAGACCTTTCCAAATAGCTATCATGCACCCCAAAAAAAGATCGTATGCAAAAGTTACGCCCTCGGGAAGTTGACGTATCAATTACCCCCATTGAAGCCCACAAACATTTTGGCGTTTCATCTTCCGGGGTTAGGGTTTTGGATTTTATTTATATTAAAAATGAATTTGGAGCCTCATTGTAAAAATAATATTCTTGAGAATGCGTGTAGCCATCACATCTCTTCTCATAGATAAGCTTCCACCATTCTAGCGAGTTCATTCACTATGTATTTTTACAGTTTATGTACATTTCTCTCATTAATATAAATTATGTATTATTGTATCTCTTTGTTTCTTGCAA
Source organism: Picea mariana (assembly GCA_032191745.1). Classification (NCBI taxonomy): domain Eukaryota; kingdom Viridiplantae; phylum Streptophyta; class Pinopsida; order Pinales; family Pinaceae; genus Picea; species Picea mariana. Next base: position 77,999 of record JASDQU010739573.1, on the reverse strand, counting down.
TATTTATGTGTATTTCATTGTTATATCTTTGCCTTCATTTCCTTCCCAAAATAATTTGGATCAATGGTATCAGAGTAGGCCGCTCCTTGTCATTTCTTAGTACATGTCCCCAATGAGGTCAGGGTATAGAAAGTTGGTTCTTGAGCTAGTTTATATTGAGGAAAACAAATCTCACCAGCCCAACCGACCTTCCATGGAGGAAGAAAAGAGAGATGAGGGAGCAAGAGATTTGATTCAGTTGTTTCTCATGAAATCCCTCATGTGATAGAGGAACGAAATGATGGAGAATTTTTCCCAAATCCTTCGATGACTGCCAACAACAACATATGCGTCTTCATCAAGTAGCCACTTTGGAAGCATCACCCCTTTCAAGGTACATATTAATTTTTATATTCTTATGTTTTAAGGTAAGATAGATGCAGATGCTTTGGAAAAGTGGTTATATATGCTAGAAGGTTATTTCTCTATCCACAAATTTTATGATAGAGAAAAGATCACCTTTTTTCTCCTTAAGGTTGTCCCCCATGTCAAATATTGGTGGGAAACTTATTGTGAGAAAAATTCCACAGAGAAGTATGGAATATTTGAGGCCGAACCCACTTAGGATTTTTTTATGGATTCCATCAAGGAACAATTTTACCCTGTTGGAAAACATGACGACCAGTACATGAGATGGACTACACTGCATCAAGAGAGGAGCCAAAAATTGCCAAAGTTCCCAAATACCTTCCATACCTTGCGCACTAAGGTAGGTATCAAATATTTCGAGTGACATATGGTTATAAAATATCGTGGGGCTCTACACAGGTACATCCAAATTGAAATAGAGTTTCAGAACATCTCATCACTGGGAGTCGTTGATCGATATACTAGCAAAATAGAACATAAATTTAAGCAGTAGAACAAGAAAGAGTTCAGGTATGCAAATACGCAACAACCAAAGTATGGTAAAGGAATACATAACTCAAAGAAGAACCAACCTCAAGACAACTAGTCCAAGCCACAGGAAAAGAAGGGTAATAGGAAGACAATGAAGGACACTGGAAAATGGTGCGATTTCCACAAAATCCATTGGCACAAAACCGATGAATGTCGCTCAAAAAAATCATTGGTGTCCAAGATCAAAGGAAAAGATTTGAGCCCAGACTCAAACCCTGATTCAAAAAACAATAAAAGGAGACAGATCATTTATGCAAAACCCATTGCTACCATTGTGACCACAACAATCCAACCAGAAGAACTAGATGATCCCAAGGAGGGGGAGTACCTCTTCCATTCATATATGTGGGTGAAGGGGACTCCACTGCATTTCATTATTGATATTGGAAGCTAAAATAACCTCATCTCATTAGAGGCTATCAAGCAATTGGGATTGTTGACAACACCACACCCGTAACCATACAACAACGAGTGGCTTTGCCATGGTTGAGATATCCATATCAACCAGTAGTGCCTCACGTCCTACAACATCAATCCCTTCAAGGATGAGGTACTATGTGATGTTTCCCCACACGAATTATGTGATTTTTTGTTAGGCAAGCCATATATGTGGAAGCGTCATGTTGTTTATGAGTCTCGACCCTGTAGTATCATTGTTACTCTTGAGGGTCATCTCTGCAGGGTGCCGAAGGTAGTTTCGAATGTTGTCCCACCAAAACAGTGTTGCAAAGTAGTCTCTCATATGAAAAAGTTTAGCTTCTTCATGATCTGATCAGAAGGCAAATAGAAGGACACTGCAACCACTGCAGCCTCACCCTAAGACATTTCTATCCAGCAGAAGTAGATCAACAATATTGTAGAAGCACAGAAAGATATTCTTACTTCACCTATGGGGGATCCTCCACACCACACATTCAAGAAAAATTATAATAGATCCCTTCATATTCTTCATGTTTCATTTCCACTGACAGAGTCCTCCCACACTCAAGTAGATCATGCATCTAGATTGGTTGAATGGATCCAACCCCTCCAACCCCTAAATGATGTTTTTTTTACATTTGAGGGCCTAGGAAAGAGCTAAAGGCTCTATCCTGGGCCTAGTCAGAATGTGGTCTTCTCAGTTATACCTTTCCAATGAGATAACATGTGCCCCAAATGAAGATTGTATGCAAAATTTACGCTCTCGATAAGTTGACATATCAACTAACCCCATCGAAACTCGCAAACCTTTTGGATTTTCATCTTCCGGGTGATGGTTTTGGATTTTATTTATGTTAAAAAGTAATTTGGAGCCTCATTGTAAACATCATATTCTTGTGAATGAGCGTAGCCGTCACATCTCTTCTCATAGATAAGTTGCCAGCATTCTAGCGAGTTCATTCATTTTGTATTTTTACAGTTTCTGTACATTTCTCTCTTTAATAGAAATTATGTATTACTTTATCTCTCTATTTATTTTAATATTTCTGTACATTGTTATATATCCGCCTTCATTTCATTCCCAAAATAATCTGGATCAGATTCATATGATTGTGAATTGAATTTATCTACTAACTTTGAACGAAATTCCTTTAAAGAAGTTGTTTCTCATGATGAATGGAAATAAACTATGCATAAGGAGTATGATACTCTAATCAATAAAGATACATGGAATTTGGTGGATCCTCTTTTTTGAACCAAACCAATTGGATACAAGTGGAGTCTACAAGAGAAAGTAAAAATCAGATGGCTCACTTGACAAGCATAAGGTGAGGCTTGTGGTGAAAGGATATGCATAGAAAGAAAGCATAGACTTCGAGGATATTATTTACCCCACATCAAAATGGGATACCATTCATGCTTTGTTGGATTTGAAAACACATAATTGGTGGAAGATTCGTCACATGGATGTGAAGACAACTTTCTTGAATGGATATTTGAAAGAGAATGTCTACATGTCTCAACTAGAAGGATTTTTTGGTGAAGGGTTAAGAACATAAGGTATGGAAGCTCATCAAGTCTTTTTATGGCCCAAAGTAAGCACCTCACACATGGTATGAAAAACTGATTGAGCATATTTTGAAGATTTATTTCAAGAACTTTAATCTTGATGATGAAACTTTGTTTGTCAAAAAAGTTGGAAAAACTATTGTATACCTTTTGGTGTATGTACATGGTGTTTTGATAATAGGTAACAATGAAGCAGATATTGAATCCATACATAAATAATTGAAGAATGGTTTTGAGATGACAGACACATGACATATTCAATACTACTTGGATATTGAACTCAAAATCAAAGGTATATAGTCATCTCCTAAAAGAAGAAAATTGGATAGTTGTTGAATAAATTTGACATGGTTGATTGTAATCCTCTCTCTCCTCCAATGGAGAAAAATTTGAAGCTAACATCAAAATAAGGGAATGAATTTAAGGATGCAACAAGATATAGACAACTTGTAGGGAGTCTCATTTACCTTACCACTACTACATTGGATATTTCATTTGTAGTTGTGATCCTTTCTAGGTTCATGAAAAAACCTTGTGAAGGACATTGGTCTGTTGCAAAAAGCGTTCTAAGGTAATTCAAAGGAACTCAAGACTTTGGTCTCAAATAATCCAAGGTGGAAAAATTCAAACTAGTTGGATATATAGATTTAGACTTTGATGGGGATAACGAGAATGGAGTATCTACTGAGGATACCTCATGAGTCTTGTATCAAAATCTATTTCTTGGATATCCAACAAACAATACATTCCAATAGATTCCACTACAGAGGTAGAGTATGTGCTTGTTGTAGAGAAAACAAAGGATATTGTGGGGATAAGGAAGATACTAGAGGATTTGCAAGAGAAACAAGTGAATGCTACTCCACTTTTGATTGACAACACTTCTACAATAAAGTTGGCCAAGAATCCTAGATTCCATAATTGAACAAAGAATATCAACATGAAGTACCATCTTACTTGACATCATGTAGATGATAATACCAAAAATTTGATACATTGTTCCACAAGTGAGCAAATTGTGGACATCTTCACCAAAGCACTTGGAAGAGAAAAGTTTGAAAAGTTCATAAAGATGTTTGGACTAACAAACACCCCTTTGGATTAAGCGGGGGGGGCGGATTTAAATGCCTAATCCTAGTAATATGGTATATTGTACATCTTATTATTATTATTCATTTAGGATAAACACGAAGAGTTGTAGGTGAATAGGAATAATCATCAGACCTCTTGGAAGTTGAAACCAAAGTTCATATCTCAATGTATTTATATGTGTCTCACATTAATAAAATCAATTTGAACATGGAGTTATACAAGGCCTGTCAACATTCTATTCCCATCCCCATCCCTCCTAACAACACTTATCCAAAATAAAAAAATTCCATTGAGAAAATTAAATGAATAACACATCGAGGGAAAAACTTGAGTTTACAACAAGGAAAAAACATGGGTTTAAAGACTCTAAAAAAACCATTCAAAAAGGGAGAAGCTTCTATTAAAAGAGGCAAAGGGGATATTAATATTTTTTTTCTTACCATGGGTAGGGAAAAAATGTCAATATTCATCTCCAACTATAATCCAATTTCCCCTCATGGGTTGTTAAGAGTCCAAAATGCCTTTTCTAGGAAATTGGAGTCAAAAGGGGCAAAACTAGGTAGGAAAAATAAAATAAGGGGCATGATTAATCATATGTGTTGAAATCTATAATACAATTCCAATGAGGTGGGTGGGGAGGAATATAAGAAGAATGTTTAATTAGTTTCCTATTTACAAGCAATTTTATTGGAGTTACATCTATCTTATTAAGTAACTAAGAGTTTAAACCACGATGTTTCTCTATTTGATAAGGATATATTGTAAGAGCATCAAATTTTGCATGCATTGATGCCTTCTCCCTAGACTTTTCCCACACAAAAACAAGTTATCCCTTTTAGAAATATTTCAATGTCATTTTCTGGTTGAAATACTTTTGCACTGCATCTTGCTTATTCTATATAGGTATCCAAGTTTGGTTTCTTTGTTACTTTAGCTACATAAGTTCAAAATATCATGACTGCAAAGCAATGACTCATTCTTCATCTTCAATTTCATTAGCTAGAGAGAAGCATTTATCTCCAAGTAAATGGGAGTGGTGCATCTTTTCCATATATCATTGAGTAAAGACATTGTCCATTACTCAATTTTTGTGTGATTATACTAGCCCATAATTATTACTAACTTTGTGTGCTAGTTCTCACAAATATTTTTTCATTGTCAATATTGAACTTCTTAGGAATTCCAAACTTGGACACAATGTTCACCTCCATGAACTGGATGAGCTAATTAGAATCAACAATCTTCAAAGCTACACCTTTAGTTTATTTCATAAAGTTATCCATAGTATTAAGGATGTATGCATGTCCTTTACTTGACTTTGTATTTATAGGACCGATCATGTCTAATCCCCATTATTCAAATTAATGGATCTCTACTAAAATAAGTTTCAATGGAATCACAACTATCTTCATCCTTCCCAAAAGTTTTGACGAGTCAGACAACACCTAACCTTCTTGTATGAATATGTGAAGAGTGCGGACCAATAAAATCCTACTATGATCACCTTGTGAGAAGTGACCAATGGGGAAAATTGTCCACCACAAAAACGTTCATGTATCTCTTTCAACACTTCAATATCTTTCAATGATTCCAAACACCCTAAAAACATTCCATCAAAATTTATTTTGAAAAGGACACCCAAATCCAACATGTATCAAACAACTGTCATTTTTAAGGATCTATGTTCCTTGGGAGACATATAAATTGGGAACTATCATAATATCAACTAAAATAAATTTCATGTGTACCATTCCAACCTAGATAAAAAACGATCATGAGTGGACTCTCCACTTGGTATGTTTTATGGGCCAATGATTGTAACAAGCCTCCTTCCCAAGATGGTGTTACTTGCATATCCATTATTTTTCTAATTTCAAGAAACTCTAATTCAATCACATATTAATTTATTCTAGAACAATAAGTACACCAATTTGACGAGCATGGACATTCTAACTATAAATAAATTCAATCATAACTACAATCAAGTAATAACCATTACAATAGAAAAATACTTTAAGTACTTGTTGGTCCTTCACCTTATCAAAGACCAACCATTAGTCCAAAATATTACTCCACAAGTAGGCTATCAACGAGGGGGGAATCACACCCAAGGGTCAATTTTCCACCCAACCAATGTAGTCACTTGAATCGAGTGCTACTTGCTTAAGCAAAGCCCAAGCTTAATGAGGTGAGAGATAGGAACATAGAGAACTCAACATATGGCTCACTCCAATCATAGACTAATCCAAAGTTTAGGCATCCAATTGATCAACATAGTGTGGTGGAGACTCTTGGGCTTACAGCACCCCCATACCCCCCAAGTTTATTGTGTGTAGGGATATTACTACCATTCAAGCCTAGATGAATGATCCTAATTAGGAAACTATCATACATAGCAATGAACACCCTCTGAAACAATATTTCTACCACCTAGCCCCTCATGGGTACCCTTCATTAGGAAAGTACCATACACAATCATGGTTCCGAAAGGACCCAAAATAAACAATAACTAGGAACAAATGAGCATTAGTATGCCTATTTAGGAAAATAGACTCCCAACCTCAATAATCCACACATAATAGGTTATAACATATATCAATTTTCACCCCAATATATCACAATCCATAATCAAATATCTTGCTCAAGGAAAATTCCTCCATCATCCTCTCCATGGAAAACCCCCTCATACAAGGCTTCACTCCCTTTTCTAATTTATCAAGAGTGTAATATATCCCTCTCAAAAATTCCTCTTAGACTTCTCCTTCCCCTTACAATATTACACTTGGGTGAAATTGTCTTAGGGATGAAATTACAAGGGTCAAAAGTGGATAAAAAATGAATTACACTTTTCTTCCTTTAGGATTTTACCCCAGTTAACTCTATAGAGAATTTTTCAATTATTTTTCCCTTCCCAAGGCTTCATAGGAACAAGGACTAGGTGTTCACCCTCATTGAACATGAGGTCCTTTCCCTTGTATTTGATTCCCAACCTCTTCACGAATGTCTCAATTTACATGAGGTTATATTTTCCAATAATACCAATACATATGCAACATGTATCATCATAATCGCCACAATTTAGAAATGCATCATAATAAAAAAGTGCAACATCAACAACATCAACAATACATGTATATCATCATTAAGGTGAGAATCAATATTGAACATTATTACAAGAAAATACTCATCACATGGCATCAGAAAGATGCTCATAGTAATCATTAAGTAAACACATATTTGTCAATATTCAATATAAGTCAACATCAATAGAGAAAAACCAACAAGGGATTAATGAGTCCAAAACAACATCTCCTAACAACCATAACAAGGTGCATAAAAACTAACAACTAAGAAAAACCAGGATAAGCACCAAAGATACCATACACTCAATGGTGTTACAATCCTCCCCCTCTAAAAAGGGATATGGCCCCAAATCCTTGTCATTATTAAATAAATGAGGATAAAGATTTTTTATCTCCAATTCTAATTCCTAGGTGTCATCTTCCTCTCAATACTACTACTACTTGACCTTAACTTATAACTATGTTCTGCAACTATTCCTCTTTAGTATTTGTGATCATCAAGGGATTTGTGAAAAATTAAACTATGTCCTTCATTTGTCTATCATCAAAATCCAACACATGGGTGGATTGAACACATATTTCTTAAGAAAGGATACATTGAAAACATCATGAATTGTCACATGTGGTGGTAAGGCCAATTTTTAAGAAATAACACCCTTCTATGCCAAAATATCAAAGGGTCCATAGTATCTTGGTGCTAATTTCTTACTTTTTCTTAGGTGTAAGAACTCATTTTGAAATTTCCTCTAAGGAATACATTTTCTTCAACCTTGAAGATTCATTTTGATCTCTTTTTTATATATGTATCTCTTTTGCCTATCCTAGGTAGTCTTTAGACTTTACTGCACTTGTTTCACTATGTTCTCCATTTCTTTCATTGTGCTGCTTTCTTGAATCAATCATGCTTCTAGGTTGTCCCAACTAACTAAGGAGTCACACTTTCATTTGTACAAAGCTTCAAATGGACTCTTTTTGAAAGAGTATTGATATCCATTATTGTGGGAAAATTCCAGTAAGGAGAGGTAACCTTTCTATCCTTTTGGTTGTTTCATCACATATATTTTGGGCATATATTACAGACTTCTATTGATTCTTTCTATTTGACCATTTGTCTGTGGAGGGTAGGTTGTATTTAAACTTAGCTTCATGCAAAATTCATGAACCAAAATCTACCAAAATTTAGAGGTAAACTTTGCATAACAACCCATCACAATTACCTTTGACACACCATGTAGCCTTAACACTTCTAATATGAAAAATTGAGTAATATTGCATGGTCAATGAGTAGTCTTGACTGGTACTAGATGAGCCAAGTTTGTCAAACAATTGACTACTAGTAGTATTGAGTCATTGTCCTTAGAAGTACTAGATAATGTATAAATGAAATCCATGGATTTTTCTTCCCACTTCCAAGATGGTACATTTAGGGGATTTAACTTCCTAGTTGGGATTTGATGATCCACATTTATTTATTGGGACCAATGATGTTTTTAAGCAAAATTTTACTAATTTGGCCAAATTTCTATTTTTTTTGAAGAAATTTAGGCTAAATTTTTTCATGTTTCAATTACAAATAAAAAAATTGTAGCCTAATTTATGATTATAGTTTTTTTTTTCTTTGATGAAATACAAATCCTAGGAAACCATCCAGGTACTTCCCCTCATTTCGAGGATGGTATGGGAGGTAAACCGTTCGGTTATATTTTTGGAAACCCAACCCGATGGGGACATGGAATGAAGCCCAACAATCTCTATAATATATATGCATGGGGAATTTACCCCGTGACCTATTGCTTGTAAACCACATCTCTCAACCACTCGAGCTAACCTACCAAGCTAATTTATGGTTATAGTTATACATACACTTATATTTTTTTCTTACGTATAAACATTTTCCATGAACATATACTAGGTTTTCTTAATAGTTTCTCCAAATCAATGATTATGCATCCCAATGTTTTGGGTATATTCGCTACATATGAATTATTAGTTAATAACAACTAATCTTGGGAAAACCATGAATTTTCAATTGAATTCATGTATTTTTTTTCCGAGGAAAAATACTATTAATTGTGTTGCCAAGGATAACAAAATTACATCTGCACATGCCAATGGCATTCGAATTGGATTAATGCCCAAAAACGTCATGTAAATTTATGTAGGAAAATAAAATGTTTTTAATACTTCTATTATTTTCTTCACTTCTTTCAACATGTAGGTGGTATATCATGTTGTTAGTGTGTATAATTTTTTCCATGTATTTCTAAATATATTTTCCATTGCCATTTCTTTTTTCGTAAGTTCCCTCTAATTAATATGAAAGTTTGTTTTTTCTCTAAATATTCTATTATGAGATTTTTTTTTGTTAATAATTGTCAATGATGCATATGTGACACTAATGGAATGGTTTTGTTGCCAAATTTTAAAGGTAGTAACAAGAAATCAATTGGTTATCACCAAAGAAAAATGATATATTTTTTTACAAATATGTTTTTATCACCAAATGGTTTGATAAGTTATGACTTATGTGGTTTGAAAAAAAACATTGGTTGGCACTTTAAGTATATGATTTTAGTCCTGAACAAACATACATTTGTTTCATACTTTGGTATGTGTCGAGGGGCTTGTAAGCTTTGAGGTGCTAGCACTGTATGTGCAGGTCTAGAGTTCTAATCTAGCAGTCTAATCTAATGTTGGAAACACACTCAAATAATAAAGAGATTAAACAAACTAGAACAAATCGTCACCTTGGGAAGAAACCCGACATGAAGTAACCATATCTCATGAATTAGGTCATTAATCTATCTATTGGTTATTTAAATCTATTGGAAAATTTAAAATGTGAGCAAACTAAGATGCATAAATCAGTACAAGGGAAAAATTGAAAATCGGTACCAGAATAAAAAGCTAGTGCAAGAATCAATTATGCAAAAGATGAGACTAGGCATGAAAGATTACTATTATAACTACTCTTTTTACTTGGAAATCCAACTCTGTGATTCATTTACTCAATTTAGATTAGCACATTGATTTCTATAGAAAAATGTAAAGTAGAAACAAAACAATCTATTGAAAACTTTTCCATTCAAGGAATATCAATATACTAAACAAATGTTCTTATAACCAGTTAGACTGATGAACTAATTTTCCAAAAAGGATTTCAAATCAGAAATTATGTTGTCATACTTGAACTAGAAATATGTTCACAGAGGTATAGTGATTACACAGTACTGCAGGGGTTAATTTAATCTACTTTAACTGGTCATGAACAACTTCTTAATAAACATGCTCAGTTCCTAGTGCTCCAATTACAAAGAAGATTTATATTTACATCATGGTGTGAATAAGTCAAGTGAATACATACAGTGAAGTTACAGTTAAAAAGAGTGATTACTATAGTTGAAAATACACAAAGGAGATTATAAGAAAATGACTGCAAAAATAGATTAGAACAATAAAGTGAAATTAGAACAGTTATAAGGAAATGGATTATACAAAGAAATTATAAGAGAATGGCTGTAAAGAGAAATTAGAACAACTCATGCAAAAGAGAGGTTAGAAATCTAAATAAACAAAGAAATGAGACACACAGACTATTGGTGCCCCCCCCGACAAGTTGTGGTACTCCAACTCATGAATTGATCACAAACTCATCTTAATTTATAAATTTGCATTAAAATAAATAACAGAGCCAAGTTTTACACAGATTTCTTAAATTGTTTCTCTAGTCTATCTTATCATGCTAGCAAGCTCAAGTATATATAGAGTCTGAGAGGTCGACCACTGAAAGGATCAACTCTCTCTCAAAATCAGAAAATCGTTTAATTGTTCTATTAATGGGCAATGAGTCTTAAAATCATAGCTGGAATATAGGAGCTAGATTCAACTGTCTAAATCGAAATACAATAGGAGCCATAGCAAGAGGGTGATAATGGGTAAAAAACCCATGTTCTAGTTTTGCCTGAAAACTCCCACAAGTATGTTAACGACCAAATATGTTGCGCTCTGAGTTCCATAATAAGGGCCAAATGGAGGTTCATATCTGTGCTACCGGATGAAGGGACAGATTTGCCTGATATGTAATTTCGAGTTGGATCTCTTGTGCAAAAATATGGGAACGAGTGCCATAATGAGTGTTGGAATCTCAAGCCATTTGATCCAATGTATGGAAACACCTATCTCCCACAATATTAGTGTAACGTCCCCGACCACCCATGGTCGGGCCACACTACACGAGGGAACACTTTTGTTCTCTCATTGTGGAACATACTGTAACATACCCAGTATTCAACTGAGATACGCCACATAAATTTTCTCTTCAAACTGCATGCAATTATAACATATGCATACAACACTCTTGCGGAAGCTTTACATATAAATGTAAACAAACAATTACATTCTGTAAATATATGATTTCATACTGAAATAACAGTAAACACAGACATGAAACATATACAGGGAAATACCCATAAACATACAAACAATTATAATCACACATATGGTAAACCGTAACATAAGCACGTAAATAACAATGCAGCATGTAGATTTATCACATGTTTGGTACTTATCTTGGAAAGATTGTCACCAACTGCGTGCAGACCATCCACGAACCTCCCAGCCTTAGACTACACTATTTATCACTCTCAACAGTGAGTCACCCCCGAGCTAGGACTAAAATCCACCCAGGTAAAGGGATTCCTAACTAGGCTAAAGGTTCATAAACAACAGGAAATACTCCATCTCAGGTGCTCACTCAACTAACAACCTATAGCCTCTCATTCCCCACATGCCTGTCCCACCCAAGGAAGTGTTCCCCTTCTCTGCTCAACAGTCCTTTGGCTGCCCCACTTCCCTTCCAGTGCTTCAACAACAGGCCGGACAGGAAGTCTCAGAGGACTGTAGCTGTAGTTTAGCACCTTCAGGAAATCAATTCCCAGCAATTCTCTCACTTAGAGAATTTCTCACAGGCCTGTAAAACTTCCTCTTCAATTTCCTACGAGCCTAACAACCCTCTTCTTCAATCCATTCCCAAGATAACCAAGTACACCAACAGAAAATCGTTATGGAAACAGGCTCAGATACAGTGAAATGAATGTCTAAAGGATAACTGACTACATGAGTGAAATGGTCATGGAAACCTTGACTGGATGACTGAATGATGGAAGGAATCATGGGAGAGATGATTTTAAGAATGATGGAGAAAAAGTGTGAAATTGAACTAAGTCCCCTCGATATGTATGCATGTCCCCAACTTGACACTTGTCATTTTGGAAGCTACTTTGGTCCACTTGTCCCCAACTTTAGAACTTAGGATAAAATAATTATCCATACTTTATGTTTTAAGAAATATTAATATAATATTGATTTTTGGCTTAATCTCTCTAGATTAGCCTTTTCCCTTAACTTTTGGCCCTCCCTTTCCCTAACTAGTGGAGTTCAATCCCCCATCTCTTTTATCGTGGTCGGTCTGCATGCAGTGATGTATTTTATATTAATCATGAGACATATACAAAATAGGCACACTGGCCTTTAACATCTAGGCACTTTGGCCTAATTCCAAAACATAAGCATCCCAACTTATAATTATTGGCTCACCAGCCTATAACACATATCATATACACAATGTTCCCTGACCTCCATACTGCGTGCACTTTAGTTACTACGCGCGGTATCCAGGAATGTGCACACTACATCATTTTGCGCAGTACATGCGTGCACTATGCCATGAAAGGTGCATTACAAAATTATGTCAAAACAACTCACCAGCTTAAGTACACTTACATTACATTTACAATTGGGTTTGGCCGAGGGATATTACAATCCCCTCCCCTTATTTATGCACTATCCTTAGTGCATTATATACCCATATACAACAAAATTTTCAAAAATCCTCAAAAAGATGGGGGTATTCTGTCCGCATTGCATCCTCATGCTCCCAAGTAGCATCATCAGGATCATACTAGGTCCATTGGACCTTTACAAGCCCTATGGATTGATTCTGGAGCTTCTTGATTTTCTGGTCCAGAATGCACACCAGATGCACTTGAAAAGCGCCTTCTTGCTCCACCTAAATCACATTCCAATCAATAACATGATTAGCATCAGGTATATATTTCTTTAGCAATGATACATGGAATACATTATGAACAGACATAGATGCAGGCAATGCAATCATATAAACAACTGGACCAATCCTCTCCAGGATTTCAAATGGCCCACAAAATTTGGCTGCCAACTTGGCACAACTTCCCAGCTTCAGGGAACTCCTGTTAGCTTTCACCTTCAGGAAAACATGATCACGCACTTTGAAATCTCTGTGGGTTATGTTCTTATCGGCATAACTTTTCTTCCTGTCTTGGGCAGCTTTTAAATTCTGCTTAATTTTTATCATTTGGTCCTCCATCTCCTTGAGCAACTCTGGCCCAACTATTGTCCTATCAGCTGGATTATCCCATCTCACTGGAGTATTGCACTTTCTGCCGTAAAGTGCTTCAAATGGGCTCATATTCAATGATGCCTAATACCCATTGTTGTAAGTGAATTCTACCGAGTGCATGTAGTTCTCCCATTTCGATGGTTTGTCCATCACATACATTCTCAGTATGTCTTCTATCACTCTATTCACCCTCTCTATCTGTCCATCAAACTCAGGATGATAAGCTGAACTAAAGTTCAAATTCGTTCTGAATCCTTTAAACAATCCTCTCCAGAAATTCGAGGTGAATTTTGGGTCTCTGTCGGACACAATTGTTTTAGGAATTCCATGAAATCGTGCCACTTCCTTCATGAAAATATCAACAACATCTGTTGCCTTGTGAGTAGTTTTCAGTGGAATAAAATGGGTAGATTTTGTAACCTTGTCCACCACCACCATGATTGAATCATGCAGCTTGCTTTTTCTGGGAAATCTCGTAATAAAATCCATTGTCACCACTTCCC
>JASDQU010739573.1:26488-49623 GCA_032191745.1 Picea mariana | reverse complement strand
GTCTGTTTTTGATTCAGTGTGTCTTTCTATATTTCTTTATAATTATAATTTATACACTTATGGGGTTGTATGAAGCTTCACACATTCTCCAGGTGGATACAGGTGGCCTCTCACCTAATCCAACTGGCTTATTTTGTATGTTTTCATGTCAGCACATCTTGTTGTACTTCTAGGGCTATCTTGGATCCCTAAAATATTTTCTTTTTACTTGCCACACTCATACTATAGACTGAATCAGATTCTAATGGTGTAATGTGTATCTCTCTGAAAGACCTTTCAAATGGGCTATCACGCACCTAAAATGAAGGTCGTATGCAAAATTTATGACCCTAGGAAGTTGAGGTACCAAATTACACCAAGTTACCCATAAGGCCCACATGAATTTTGGAGTTTCACCTTCTAGGGTTAGGTTTTTGAATGTCTAAGGTTTTGGAATCCATGAGTAATATGAAAAGGGCCTCTAGAGCCTCATTGTTATCCATTCTGCTCAGACGAATGTGCGTAGCAGCCACATCTCTTCTCAGAGATAGCTACCACCATTTGAGCAAGTTTTTGTTCTGCAGTTTTACAGTTTCAGCCTATTTCATTATTTAATAGAAGATATTGTTCACTAGATATTTGTGTTATTATTCCTATCTCTATGTTTATTGTATTCAGTCTTTTAATCAGTTCATTCTGCTCCTAAATATGGATCAATGGTATCATAGCAATCTTCTCTTCCTTTATTTTTCTTCGTGCATGTCCCCAACAATCTCTGGGTACAAGAAGTTGGGACTCAAACCAATCGATCCATTACCAGATCGATCACGTTGAGCCCGACAACAACCCATGGGAGACGAAAATAAAAATGATGGAGTAGGAGATCATATTAAAATGTTGCTCGAGAAATCCCTTGCATGACAAAGGAACGAAATGATGGAAAAATTCACATAGATCCTTTGATGATTGCCCACGGGAGAATCATATTCATCAAGAGGTCATGCAACCCCCTTCAAGGTATAGGTAAATTTTGATATTCCATTATTTGAAGGACTCAAAGATGCAGATGTTGTAGATAAATGGTTGAATCTGCTCGAAGGATATTTTTCAGTCCACAATTTTTCTGATAAGGAAAAGATCACTTTTTCACTCCTCAAGGTCATTCCCCATGTTAAAGACTGATGGGATACTTACTCTGAGCAAAGGGTCATGGAGAAATCTGGAATTTTTGTGGTGGCCCCTACATGGGATTCCTTCCGGGATGCGATTTAATAAAAGTACTACCCTGTCGGAAGCTACGAGGACCACTACACCAGATGGACCACCTTATGTCAAGAAAGGGACCAGACAATACCAGACTTCACCAATAATTTCTATACTCTACGCACAAAATTGGGTATCAAATATTTTGAGCGTCATCTGGTGCTCAAATACCATGGTTTTTTGCATAGATATATTCAAACATAAATGGAGTTCCTGGACATCGCCTCATTGGGCACGACTTATAGATACGGTGTCAAGATCGAGCATAAATTTAATCATAAACGATGAGAGTTTGGATCTACAAACCCCTCACAGCCAAAGCAGGGAAAAGGAAACCCCAACCTACACAGCAAGGGACCAAATCRAGATGKCCTCCCTCAGGACAATCTGTACAAGCCACAACACAAGAAGGGCAATGAGAAGATGAAGAAGGACATGAGAAAATGGTGTGAGTACCATAAAAGTCCTGGGCACAACACCGACAAATTCTGCTCCAAGTAGTCCCTCGTGGTCGAGTTGAAGGCTTCTGAGTCAAAGGTCGATTCTGATTCTGAGACAAATCATGAAGGAGGGAAGTAGATTATCGATGATGAAACCAGTGCCATAGTTGCTAACACCAAAGTCCAACCAAGCAAACCAGAAGAACCAGAGGAAGGGGAACACCTCTTTCACTCACAAATGTGGGTCAAGGGGGCTCTGATTCATTTCATTATCAACAACGGTAGTCAAAAAAGCCTAATTTCAGTAGAGGTCGCCAAGAACCTGAACCTGCCAATGAAACTGCACCCGCAACCCTACACCATCAACAGGCTTCGTCAAGGAAGATATCTCTATGTCAGCCAACAATGTCGTCTTCCCTACAGCATCAAGCCTTTAAAAGATGAGGTATTGTCTGATATTCCTCCCCTTGAAGTTTGTGGTGTTATTTTAGGACAACCATATTTGTGGAAGTGTCATGCTGTGTATGAGTCTAGAGCCCATAGTGTTATTATTACTTTAGGTAGACAATTGTACAGGATCCCAGAGGTGGCACCGCCTATTGCTATTTCTTTAATCTCTGCTAAACAATGTAGTAAGGTCATTTCACAGACCAAGAAGTTTATCTTCTTTGTGATCCATGCTCATAGTAAGAAGAAGGTCATTACCACATCCATGGCCTCTACACAACGCCTCTCTTTGCAGCAAAATCAAGTGGATGGGATCGTGGAAGAATACAAATACATCTTCGCCTCACCTACAGGGGTATTAACACACTGCCAAGTCAAGCATCCAATTGATCTGACCCTCGACACACCTCTACCTAATGGACCAGTCTATTGGTGCTCATTGATGAAGAATGACGAAATCAAGTGTCAGATCCAAGAGCTTATTCAAAAGGGGCACATCAGACCCAACTCCTCCCCTTTCAGAAGCCTTATTGTACTAGTGCAGAAGAAGGATGAGACTTGGAAACTTTGCATTGATTACAGAGCCTTAAACAAAATCACAGTCAGGAACCGCTACCCCATTCCCAAGATTGATGACATTTTTGACCAACTCAAGGGGGAAAAGTTCTTGAGAAAGATTGACCTGAAGTATGGCTACCACCAGGTTCCCATCGAACCAACCAATGTCTAGAAGACAACCTTCAAGTCTAAAGAAGGCCTCTACGAATGGATAGTCAAGCCCTTTGTCTTAACAAATTCACCAACCACTTTCATGAGGTTGATGGACGATGTATTAAGACCCTTCACCAACTCCTTTGTGGTCATGGATGATTTTAGGGACTAAATTTCGCTCATGGACTAATTTTCCATGGTTTTTCCAAAAACGAGATTCGCTATTTTAAAAATGATTCGCCCAAATTCTATAGGATAATATTATTTTACCTTAAAAATCGCCAAAATTTTATAAAAACTATATAAAATCCTTATAAGTTTGAATATTTTTACAAAAATATCGCCAAACATTAATAGTTGACATATGAAGGCTTAGTAAGATTCGCCAAGGTTTCTACATTTTAAAACAAATTTCCATCCTTAAAATCATCCCTATTTGTGGTAGTATATTTGGATGACATCCTCATATTCAACAGAACATGGGAGGAGTACATGCGGCATATTCAACAGGTTTTGAGCACTCTGCGACAACACAAGCTTTATGCCAAATTGGAAAAATTATCTTTTTGGCATGACCATGGTCTAATACCTGGGCTTCATTGTTGATGAGCATGGGGTACATGTTGATCCAACTAATATCATTGTCATCTGTGATTCATCAGAACTGACCACACTGACCGAGCTTCAGAGCTTCTTGGGACTAGCCAATTTATACCGACGGTTAGTGTTGGGATTCTCCCATATTGCATGGGCCCTCAAACAGGTGAGCAAGGGTGGTGGTAGGGCCAAGCTTGTGTGGGGAAAGGGGCAAAAATGATCATTCTATGATCCAAAACATCATTTGTGCTCATCTCCAGTAATCCCCTTTCCCGATCTGCAACAACCATTTGACATTGAGACTGATGCATTTGACTATGTTGTGGGAACAGTTCTCACTCAGCATGGGAATATGGTGGCATACCATAGTGAGACACTCTTCGATACTGTCTGAAAATACCCCACCTATGACAAGAAAATGTATTCCATTGTACAAGCTTGCCATCAATGAAAACATTACATTCTGGGGAAAGAGACAATCATACACACTGATCACAAGCCTCTGCAGTTCATATAGACACAAGGGAAATTGCAGAATGACCGCCATCAAAAGTGGTCCACCTACCTGCAGCAGTTCCATATCAACATCAAGTATAAGACAAGTATCTCCAATAGTGTTGTTGACTACCTCATTCGGCCTCCTGTGGCTTAACTCACCACTGTGCTCCATTCCTGTGGACATGAAACATCTGAGTGGCCCCAACATTACCAGCAAGATCCAAACTTCGCCACCACATATCATCTCTACGGTACAAGCGCCACTGTCACTTATTTTCACATTCAGGACGAACTCTTATGCCCACTGTGACATCTCTATGTTCCTACAAGCGAGTGTGCAAAAATGATTTGGGAATTGCACTACAGTCGGGTTGCATGACATTTTGGTGTAGAGAAAACTGTGGTCATTCTTCAAAAACATTTTTATTGGCCAAAACTTCGATAGGATGTCAGCAAGTATATCATATCTTGCACTTTCTGTGCCATTTCCAAGTCATCCATCAAGGAGAAAGGATTATACACCCCTCTTCTTATTCCTAATAATCCATGGGAATCCATCTCCATGGATTAAATTTCTGGTTTGTCGTCCACCAAGCACGGAAATGACTGTATGTTTTTAGTCGTTGACCAGTTTTTGAAGATGGCCATCCTCACAGCCTGTAAGAAGAATGTCACGGTGGCATATATTGACAATCTCTTCTTTGAAGGAGTTTGGGTCCACTTTGGGATACCAAAAAACATCATCTTCGACCGAGACAATAGGTTCCTCAGCACCTTTTGGTCGAGTCTCTGGTCTCTATTGGACACCAAGCTCACAAAATCCACTTCTTTCCACCCCCAAACCGATGTCCAAACCGAGGTAGTCAATCGGATGATTGTGCACATCCTGCGCATGTACAATTATAATCATCCCCGTACATGGGACAAGATTCTCTCATATGTCCAACACAATTACAACATGGCTCTCCATAGTGTTGAGCACTCAACACACCCTAAAAATCCTCTGTCAATGTTTTTCTTTTTTTGGGTACCACTTGATCTTTTACATTGTCTGATTCGACTTCATTTTGAGAAATTTTTTGTCTTTGCTTATTCTCATGACTCTCACCACCTATTCAGGTTTGTTTGAACTTAAGAAACCCCATGAATTAAAAGGCCTTGACACCTAAATAAAGAATCGACAGCCAAAACACTTCACTCGACGCACTCAGATTCAACATCGAAAGGAATTCAAAGGAGGAAAAGAATCACTCGGGAAACCTTAGTCGCTGAGCACCGATCTTCATCGACATCATAAAAATGAACTTTTTGTTTTGCATCAAGTCTTGCATAAGGATATCACCAATAGTCGATTCCTTTTCGGCATCGGTAAAAGACGAGGGGGATAGACATTAAAGAAGAGAGAAAAGGTATCACCAATAGCCAATGCCCAACGTGCTTATCAGAATCGGGGAAACCCTAAAAGGATGGCAACAAACATTCTGACCATGCTAAAGGTTATTCCCAATCACCAATCCCAATGCATTTTCAGCATCGGGACTTTTTTGAGGAAGATAATCGGAAGAAATCATTTGATAGGTTTATCGTCAATTGTCGACCCTGGATACCTTTTCGGAATCGGAAAGATAAGGTTTGTTTTAGAGTGAATAACTTAAGGAAAGTCTCAAATCTGATTAATACATGCTAATTAAGTCATCGATCTTCAGTGCCATTGTCTTTACTCGGTAGGAGGATTGTACAGTCTAGTTTTATAACGAGCCATCTTTTCCACGACAACATTATAAGGTGAAATTGATTGACGTCGAGGCTTTTTGAAGAAAGACGTCAAGGAAAATGTTCATAGCACATCCCTGATCCACCCACTAAGAGAGAAACATGATGGGACATTTTAGCATTAGATGCGATCGTATTTTTAGCATTTAAGGAGATAATTAATACTGAATCCTGCATTAGTTGATACCTTGTGCGCCAATCAAAATAGACATTTAAAATCACCGATAGACCACATCACCACCCCCGCCCCCATCGCCAACCCAGGATGAATTTAAGTTATAGATATTTGACTGCAGATTTGTTAAAATTTCACTCATAACCCGAATTGAATGGTCAATGTGACACAATAATTTCTTCCATGTTCAAATTCTCTTGAGCCGTTGTAAACGAAATCGTTCTACACGCGAGGAAATTCCAGAGCATCTGAAGGAGCAAGATGAGTAATTCGAAGGCTGCAAAGATCCCATGAGTATCAAAATAACCAGGTTTTAGCAAGCTTCACAGGTATGTATACAAGTCTGTAAGTTTTACATGGCTATAATTTATATTTTTTTATCCATTTTTGTTTTTTACACAGTCTCTGAAATTTTATTTTAAGTTGCAAGAACAATGCCACCAAGAAATCCAGCCACTAGACAATCGCTGAGGGAACCAAATCTGAAAGAACCGGAGATAGGTGAAGGCTCCTCGCTGTGGATCGCAAAACAATTGGAATATGCCCTAATTTCGGAACCTGTCATTAAGACAACAACAAAGAAGGTTTTCATCCAACCTCTGGCCTTTGGTGATACAGAGGCAACCACATGGTCCAAGATGGCACTCCCACATTGGGGAGATCTCTTTAACAAGTTCATCTGGAAAGAGTACCAAGAATATGTCCCACACAATGATCTGGACGTAAGGGTGCTCGATGACCAGGTGTTCCCCAACATCTGACAGTCATATCTACACATGGTGGTGAGAAGAACCCTCGTTTTCCCCTACATAGAGGTTTTGAAATGGCTCATCGACCACACAAACACGCATAAAATTTTAATCAACAATGACAATGGTGGATGTGTCGGGGTGTTCCTACTGATAGAAGTTCATAAATACTACAGTCTTAAAGACCCTAAGGAGTGGCTAAACATAGACTTCGTAGTGAATTTCTATGAACGCCATGACACCAGCCGAGTGATGGCCTCATGGTGGAGGGAGGAAAAGAAGTACACCAACTGGATCACTAGCTCTCATCTGTCAATTATATGGAGAGAAGGATTGCTCCATATTTTCATAGGCATGGAAGCCCTTGGCTTACATAGTGGAGATATCCGGAAGCTGTTTCAACTAGGGAGAAACAATTTCTAAACAACTGAGCATCTATCTGCAGCAGACCCAGGTGTCGAAGGAAGGAGAGACACCAGCTTTCTACATGGGTTCATACTTTCTTGATTTCATATGCGCTAGAAACATCTTCGCTAGCATGAATCTAAGTTGGCATGTTGCAGAGCTCCCAGTCCACTTCTACTTCAGTGTGCTATGGGAGAACATGTATGAGATGAATTCATTGCACGAATTTATTTTATTCTTTTTAATAAGGAATGCCCAAGACTATCTACTGTGGCCAAGAAAATGATATCCAAGGTAGGCCAAGGGTACTTGGACAAGCACGACACCTACATCAGGGTGTTCCGGGCCACCAGAGCACCACATCTCCTACCATCTCATATCCAACACCAACTTGTGGTATGAGAAATATGTTATCAAACCATCTTGCAGGGATACAACGCCACCCTGGTCAAGGACAAGAAATGTGCCTTCATACTCTATGGTTTCCATGTAGGGTTCTACTTGGTTAAGGACACCGCTCAAGCCAAATAGGAAGGGCTGAGCCAACTCAAGTTCATTTTCTTGATGGGCCAATTATGCAAGCATGATCCAAAAGGCCTAGTCTTGCAACATGCTTCACAAGTGTCGTCATGCTGGTTGTACACCCATGACAAATTCGAAGATGAAGTATTCACAGAAGATGCTCAGGACTAGGATGAGGTGGTACAAAGGATGGTTGACCCAAAAATGAACAGGTTCAGGGCCATGAGCCTAGATGAAGAGGCAAAGACAATAGAGCAGCCGACTCAAGAGGCCCTCATATCTAGGGAAGAAATCAGAGTGGCAGAGGAAACATAGGTTGTTTCCCTGGTGACTCTAGCACAGAACAGGGGATTTCCTATGACACCAGAGGCATGTACAAGGGTATTTCTCATGATAGAACAAGAATAGAGAGTAATTGATTAGTTGTAGGATGAACCAAACCTCGTAGGAATAACAAGGGTCCATGTCAATAACCCAGTTGAAATTTGGGTAGGTCCAAGTGGCCCAAAGTTAATACAAATTGATCAAGAAATCGTCGATTTAGATAACCCTGAAGTTTTAGCACCACAGTCCAAAGCACCAGGGGACATTTCAACTTATCTAGAGATAGCAAGAACATCAGGGAGAGAAAGTGCACCAAGCCCCCTCTATGACTTGATAACAATCTATGATGATGAGGAAAGTTCAGAGGTGTCCCTGGTGACTCCGATGCAGATCACAGAGGAAAAGGAGCCCAGGAAAGCATCTTCCCCATCTCTTTTCACTCAAATTTGGGAAGTTCTACAATATGACCAGGAGGTCGAAAGTGTCTTAGAAACTGAGCTACTCAATGTACCAGAGACCCAAGTGAATAGTCTGATGGGTGATCCAGGGTCAGGCGAACAAAAGGAAGAAGTTTCACAGCAGGAAATCGGCATCTCAACAGTCGATTATCAAGTAAGTATCGATCCTACCCATGATGCTTCAATTTTTTCTACTAATCTACCTCCCGATGAGAAATAACCAAAGGTTGGACCTTCAGAATGCACAGAAGAGGTCCAAGAACCCATTCTTGAACAAATATACATCTTTGGAAGCCTAGGAAATATGCTCACCTGGGGATATCAACAAATCCTTGAACCCGTGGATGAAGTTGTTGATGTACAGGCCATTTCCTATGACCAAAAGAGTAAAGCTATCATAAATAGTACCACCAATAATAGGAGGCCTACTCTGGATCACTCCATCATCATCACCACAGAGGAAAAATTGATCAGCACCAAACATACCAAGACGTCCGAGCTTATCAGTGCAGGGATGGAGATCATACATTCCACCTTGGATAGAGCAAGAAAAGATGAAGAGGATTTGTCCGCTACGCTAAAGGATTTGGAACATCTATGTCATTTGGATAAATACTATTAGGACTCAACATAGGCCATGGTGTTCTTGATAAGTGAATTCCAAGAAGCCTACAGTAAATTCACAAATGAGTGGCACCTTTTCACTACATGGATAGCCGACTTCCAAGAAGACACCCTAATGGCGCTAGCGGTGTGAAAATACATGGAAAGGTGGTACGCGAAGTCCCACCAAGATGTGGAAAGAATTGATTACATCAAAACAGTTCAAAAGGGACGAGACATCGAAGAACACAGTATTCGAGTGTTAAAGGACAACAACATCGACCGCATAAAGAAGTCAGTCGAATATTGGATAAGAATGGCCCAACAACCTCATTGAGAAATCCAAAAGAAGTCGGTCGAATACTGGGTAAGAATGGCCCAATAACCTCATCGGGAAATCCAAGAGAAGTGGGTTGAGTGAGAAATGAGCTGGACCAAAATCAACCGGGCGATGAGAGACATCGGCCTTCCAGAATTCGGCACACCCGATGAATTTGTCGACTTGCACGACATAGTCATATTATATGCCGAACAAGACTCATCATGGGCTGCGGAGATAAAAAAAGGTGGCGAACATGGGGTCAGGACAAGTGCAACAGTTCATGGAGCACTCGATCAAGGCTCAGATAGTGATACAGCAGTTAACTGCTAAAGTAGTCAAATATCAGGCATGGGCAGTGGAGATCAAGGAGGTCCTTTCAGCCTCGATGAGTCAACACAAATTCTCGTATGCCAACACGTGCAATGAAATCTCCGTCAAATGGTTGAAGTATGTGAAGAGTCATCCACTCAAGTGAGATCATTTGATGACTCTTAGAAGACTGAGAGATAAAAGTGCCATGTGGCGAGTTTTTGTTTTACTTAGATGCACTTTTGATAGTTATTTTTAGTTAATAATATGTTATAAATAAGAGGATCGACCTGTTAGAAAAGGTCGATGGTTGTTGCAAAGACCCTCATTTTTGGATTTGTAAAGAACTATTTCAAAGCTTCCTTAATTGAGAAGTCTTGTTTAGGACCAGAGACAAGTTTGTGTTTTTCATCAAAAGCATGTGTGATTGGATCTGAAGAAGAATTATTTCTGATTTTATCTCCAGAATGGATGTTGTAACAAGTAAGAGCCTCTGAATCTGTTGATAAATTATTTGATTCAATATTTTTTCTTGTCTTTAATGATGAAAAGTAAATCATTGTGTTGATATGTGATTGATGATTAGAGTTAAGGAAACTATTTTTTTTGCCATCGTTTATTGCATGTAAGTTTTCTCCTGATAATCATATCTTAGTCAATAATTGGAACACTAGCATGTTAATGTAGTAGTGTTAGGCTTGCTGTAGGTGTAAGAATCATTGTATGCATGCTTGAGTAGAAGGGTTATCCTGAATTCAGCATTATTTAGTAGTTAAGTCCTTCCCCTTTTGTTACCCAGCTAGTTTATGCTAGCATTTATCTTGTATCGGTCCCACATATAAGAGAAAATAAAAAAAAGAGAACGCTTGAATTGAAGGAGGATCTTTCGCAAGAAGATGTCCTGTCAATCACTACGTAAAGCCCATCGATCATTTGGTTGTATCCCAAGATCTAGAGAAACATTCCACCATTAAATGATGCAGAGTCTAATTTGGCCTCAGTGGCAAGTTTGGTTCCTACTGTTGATTTTAAGGGATTTAGGACACTTCAAAAGAATTGGCGCTAGAAGGAGGGCCTGAAGAATGAATGATTGACAATATTTTTAACACAATATTTCAGATAGCGTGTAGATTCAAAACATCCCACATGCATGGCTAGTCATTCTCAAGACATCCCAGACACATTGAGTACTCCTGAAACGATTAACTCACCCTAGCAAGAGGAAGAACATATACTCCCTGAGATACCTTATGCTCTTCCTCACAAGGATTTGAACCAGTTCAGAGGATCACAAGAGCTTACGCCCGACAAATTGGAGCACTGCCCTTAGCCCCATTACTTGCTCATAGAAAATAAGTAAGAAGACCAGTGATCGATACCCAAGACTAGGCTTTTGTTCACACAATAGAAGACCTGATAGATTTTCCCCTTACCAAAATCGAACATTCTCTCAATCCAATCCATGAAACACTGGTCGGTAACAACTCTGTGCCCGACAATTTTTCCGAAGAGGAAGGGTTTAACTCTAAACGCTTGGTTTTAGGATCGGACAACATGGAATATAACAAAGATCATAATGAAGAAAGGGGAAACCCACCTCAGAATAATCAACCTTGGTTGGCCAGAGATGCTTTGTCCATCCCTGGATGAGTACATAACCTTCCCTGATATCCAGAGAAGTTACTCCATAAATTTGACCCTGAAACCTCAGGATTTCCTAAAGACCATATCAAAAAATTCATACTAGATATCAAACAGATGAATGTTCAACATGAAGATGTAGTATGCAATATTTTCCCCTATACTTTTGAGAATTCAACCTCCACATGGTATTTTAACTTACCTATAGGATCCATAACTAGTTGGACAAAGTGTCAAAAGGATTTTCTAGATAAATTTGCAAAAGAAACCACTACATGATCTTTGATGGACGAATTGTTCACTGCCACCATGATTTCAAAGGAGAAGGTTAAAGACTTCAATCAAATATTCACCACTATCTTAAACAAATTCCAACCCGAAGCTAAACCCACTCAGGAGTTGCAAATCGAAGTATATGCTAACACCCTCCCAGCTTCTATTTCCATGTTTGTGAAGAGGGTTGCCAAAGCAACCTTAGCTGATAATTTTGAAGAAGCCAAAATGATAGAGTTCCAAATGAATGGATGTAAATAAGGCCAGGTCTCACTAGTCAAGAAGGAAGTTCAACCTCCTCCCAGGAGAGGACTATTGTTGACTATACCCCCAGGAAACAAACAGAACAAGGTTAAGAAGAACGCAAAAGGGAAGTGGAGACATAGAAGAACTACAACACATGGTTAAGAAATTATCAAACGAAATAATAGACATCAAAATGATTGCAGGGGAAGGAAACCAAGGCTAGAGGCCCTATAAACCCTTTTTTTAAATAAATCCACCATTCAAAGCAATTGAACCTCCCCCAACCAACTTAAACATTGATCTAGGAAATGTAGCATCCAACTCTTTATGTACTTATCACCAAGAGAAACACTCTGAAAGAGACTGCCCACAATGCGTGCATGCCATGAATTTGATGGTCAACCGATTTCTAGATGAAGTTTCCCTAACCGAACAATCAAGCGACTCATTTATGAATATTGTTGATCAGGAAGAAGTTGATCCACCAGAAGAAACAACCATACTGATATGGGACCATGACCTACCAATGCCTTTCGATGACCTATTTGAGGTTCAAGAACCACCCGCAAAGGTCTTGGATTTAAAAACACAAAGTAGGGTTCAACCTTACTCAAATGATCTTACTATTGCCCAAAATTCGGGAGGAAAACCAGCTCCCGATCACCCGAAATCACCTTTTTCCCCCGAAGAAATCCTATAAACATCCATACGCAAGAATCACCCAAGCTATACTACAACATATTTTAAGACTTGAAAAAGTTGAAAGAAAATATATCGGTCATGGACATATGTAGAATCCCTCAGCAAAAGGACTTTCTGTTACAAACATTGAAATCAGTAGAAAATACTACAACAAGCACTGACCAAGGAGGAAATATAAATCCCACATATCTAAGAAATAAACCAGTCGTGAATGCCTGCTCTAAAGATAAGAAGGGAAGACCTTTTGTCCCACCGTTCCTTTTGACATTTGAAGTCTTCAACAGAAACCTCCATAATTGTTTGGTTGACTCGGGAGAATCCTCTAATGTCATTCCATTGTCTATCTGCAAAAAATTAAACCCAGTCCCTCTCAAAAGTGATAAACATGTTATACAACTAGACAGAACCCAGGTAAAGGTTATGGGAGAGCTCAAATATGTAATGATCAGAATAGCGACATACCCTAAATTTGTCCAAGTAATTTACATAATTGTAGTACATATCCCAAAAGCATATGGATTGTTATTGAGTCGATATTGGTCTGAGAAGTTCAATGGATACTTTAGTATGGATTGGGTTCACCTTTGGCTTCCATTAAAGGGACACATGAATATGATCATGATCGATAGGGAAATATATCTAAAACATACTTTCATCGACTTAGAAACCCTTAATGAACCCTCATCAATAGATTTCCTCGTGCTAGGAAATTATTCCTGTGACTCCGATTTTGGGAATTTCTCCCCCCTCTCATCTAATGTCCCTCTTACTCAAAACTCTGAAATGATTTTTCAAGAAAAATTGCCGACGACAACAAAGGAAACCCTCTTCTTTCAAGGACCTGCATTAGAAATCACAGAACAAGTAGGAGGGAAGGAGGAAAGTGGTAGAAAAAGGGAAACTGACAAATTTTTCTCACCAATTTGGACCTTATACTTTGATGGATCTAAATCGAAAGAAGGGTTAGGGGTAGGGTGCATCCTCATTGATCCAAAGGCTAAACGAAATTTCCTGTCCTATACACTAGAATTCGAAAGCACAAACAACACCGTCAAGTATGAAACTCTAGTACAAGGGCTAAAGAAAGCCATAGACTTAAAAATTAAAGAATTGAAGGTTTTTGGATATTATAAAATCATCGTTAGACAAGTAAGGAACACCATACATTGCAACTCTCCACACCTGAGGAATTACCAACAGGAAGGGCACAGGATAATAGAGCATTTTGAAGCCTTCAACATTACAACTATCCCCAAAACAAAGAACATTCTTGTTGATTCTCTGGCCACCGCTGCCTCAAGGATATCACCTCTAGAATACTATGAAGCCTCTTGGTTCACTGTGGAGCTACTCTACAAACCATCAGTGCCCGATAATATTTCTAATTGGAAGGTATTTGAAGGAGATGAATAGATCATAATTTTTTTTACCAATCGGGATAATTTCAAAGACATGGCTATTGATGATGAAGTATTCCAGGAGCAGTCAGCGAAAACTGGTCCTCAGATAGATCAATCGACTGACAAACCAAGGTCTCACACGATACTGAAGGGAATAGCCAATTTAGAAAACCGTTTTGACCTAAGGGAAATATTTAAAGGGTTAAAGAACGAAAAGACAAGGAGTTCATGTCCCATGCACGAAACTATAAATCTAGGAACCCAGGAAAACCCCAAGAATATAAATCTTGGCAGGATGGTATCTAAAGAGGAAAGGAAGGCCTATCTCAAACTTTTCAAACAATATCAAGATTTTTTTTCTTGGTCCTACTGAGATCTTAAAACTTATGATACTCATATCATTCAACACATTATCCCATTAAATCTTGAAGTGAAAACCTTCCAACAGAAGCTCTGGAAGTACCACTCATCCCTAGAGCCTCTCATGTGTCAGGAGTTAAAGAAACTACTAGATGTCAAGATTATCTTCCAGGATAGACACTCTGCATGCGTAGAAAACGTGGTTCCTATGAGGAAAAATCCTGGGGAGATCCGCCTATGTGTAGATTTCAGGAACCTCAACAGAGCTTCATAAAAGGACAACTACCCAGTACCACAAATGGAGAAACTCTTGCAAACCGTGTCTGGCTTAGAGATATTCTCCTTGCTAGAAATTTTTTCACTTCACAACCAAGTTTTAGTTTCAGACGAAGACCGTTTGAACACTACCTTCCGAACCAAGTGTGGAACCTTCGCTTACAAACGCATTCCCTTTGGGTTAATTAATGCAGAGGTGACCTTCCAAAGGGACATGGACATAACACTTCGATGACTAATCAAAAAGTGTGTAGTAATCTATTTGGACAATGTGACTGTGTATTCAAAGAACAGAGAAGATCACATCCAACATTTGACCCAGATTTTCGAAAGGTGTAGGAAATATGGTATATCTTTAAACCCTAAGAAAACTATTTTTTGTGTCGAAGAAGGTAAGTTGTTAGGCCACATTATATCTCAAGAAGGCATTCGCATAGACCCATAACAGATTAGGGCTATAGCTCAGCTTCCATTACCCCACAACAAAAAGGCTATGCAATCATTCTTCGGGAAAATCAATTTTGTGAGGAAATTCACCCCCGATTTCACTGAAATGATCAAACCCTTACAAAAAATGATTTGTAAAGATGTTGAATTTAACTAGGACAATGAATGGAAACATGCTTTCAGCGATATTAAGACCGCAATATCCCAAGCCCTAGTGTTGCGAAGTCCCAATTTTAGCAAAGATTTCTTCCTCTATATTTTTTCCTCCGACCAATCATTAGTTGTAGTACTGACTTAGAAGGATGATGACAACATTGAGGCCCTAGTATCATTTATGAGCACTAATCTCCAAGGGGCCAAACTAAATTACCCTGCTATAGACAAGCAAGTTTATGCAGTATACAAGGAATTGAAACACTTCAGACCTTACATCCTTAAGAACCATACCAAAGTTATCGTGCTTCACCCTGTAGTCTAATCCCTATTCCCTTAATATGATATGGGGGAAAGAAGAGGAAACTTGATGGCAGTAGTCCAAGAATTTGATCTAGATATAAAACCTGCTAAATTGGTTAAGGGACAAGGATTATGGAGACTGGAAGCTGAAGCCCCGGACCAAGTAAATGAATACCCTGGATGGGAGAATGAATGATCATTTTGGTGTGTTGAAGATTCATACGTCTCCCCATGGAAAGAGTCTTGGTATGAGAAACTGAATTATCTCTTGCATCATGGAACTTGCCCAGAAAACCTAAATCCTAGGGAAAGAAAATCCCTCGGGTTAAAATCAACACAACATCGCCTCATAAATTCGGTTCTCTTTCGTGTTAATTATGATGGAGTACTTTTAAGATGTGTTGAATGTGAAGATCCAAACAAAGTTCTGAAGGAGCTCTATGATGGTGGACATTTTGCAAGAAACACCACTGCTCATAAAATATTGAGAGCTGGCTATTATTGGCCTACTATGTTTAAGGACACTCACACATATGCTAGGAACTGTAAGATGTGTCAAATAAGCACGGGGAGGGAACAAAGAGAAGTTGTCGCGCTCCAACCTCTGTCTGTCTCCAGGCCATTCGAGCAATGGGGGTTAGATATCATAGGATAAATTACATCGAGTTATTCAAAACAACATAGATACATACTAACAACCACATATTATTTCATGAAATGGGCAGAGGCCATCCCTCTGACTCATCTAAATGAAAAGGTGGTGATCTAATTCATAGAACAACAACTAATCACAAGGTTTGATATGCCTTTTGTCCTTGTTTTTTATAATGCCGCTTACTTTTCCTCCACCCTATTAAAAAATTTTGAACTATACAAAGGAATCATAATCAGATACTCTGCAAACTATTATCCACAGGGGAACAAGGTGGAAGAATCAACCAATAAGAACCTAGTAAGGATATTAAAGAACAATTGCAGACAACCAGAGGAATTGGCACAGTTCACTACATAACGCCTTATGGGATGATATAGTAACACCCAAGGAAGTCATAGGAAATTCCCCATACTTTCTGGTATACAGACAGGAAGCCATTCTCCCAAAAAGGCTATATCTTCCATATCTTCAACTTGCTCAGGGTTTTAGAGGACAACCCTCATCAGTCATACAACAAAGAATTGATACCCTCCTCATGCTGGAATAAGAAAGGGAGCAAGAAAAATCAAAGTTCATAGCTCATCAAAAGATAGTTAAAAGGTGGTTTGATAAGCATAAGGCTAAAGAGAAGAATTTTGAAGTGGGAGACTTAGTCCTAAAATGGGACGGAGCAAATGAGTCTAAAAGAAAACATTCTAAATTTCAGAATCTATGGCTCAGACCTTTCCAGGTGGATGAGAAGATTGGGGTAGGCACATATCGATTGGAGAATCTAAGGGAGGAACCTGACGCCCTCCCAGTGAATGTCCAAGCCCTAAAACAATATTTCCATTAATACATATATATATATATATATATATATATTTGTTTGTGTATTTTCACGATGTTTTGTTTTAGCTAGGTCGATTGCGGAATGCATTTTTGTTTTTTTCTATAGTACTTATACGATTTTGAAGACTGTGTTTAGAAATATGGTGGTTGACCTCAATTCATGCAATATGAAGAAATATGTTCCTGACTCATTGTTCACATACAACACAAGAAGAGTTAGGGGACCTACAGTTGTTTTAAGGGGTTCTCTATCTAACCTGCACAAATGAACAACCTTGGAAAAGTGATGAAGTGTCTTCCTGGTGTTATGGTAAAATATTAAGGGAAAGATGGTAAGTTGGAAAGGACTACATGTACCTCAAAGACAGAGCTAGCAAAATTTCACCTTAACCATCTCATTTTGCAAATAACAGATGTCCTCCTCTCCCACTCGCTCAGGGCATTCTGCTAAAATAAAATCAACTATATCAAATGAGTGCACAGTAGGAGAGGGTATGAAAATAACTCCGTCGGGGCTATGGATTCTCGTTGGCAGCGGAGCAAGGTCTGTGATGTCGGGGTGACTCCCTCAAGGCTATGGATGCTCGCTGGCAGTGGAGAAACACTGTAGAAAGTGAATAAGGGTAACTAAAGGGCCTAGTTCCAGCGAATGATTTACTCAACTCTTGTCAAATGGGGCGTGAGTCACAGTTACATGAAACAAAGGTGGAATAAAGGTTGAAAACCCCACAAGCAGGCCCAAATGCACCAACCAGGGAATTTCAAATGCAAGCATAAAAGAGGCTCTGATAAAAAAATATTTAAGTTCTTAATTAGATTTTGCATCACCTGAGCCTGAGGTAACAACAAATATTCTGCTTTTGCCCAATAAGTCACCATTTGTTGAGCACTCAACACACCCTAAAAATCCTCTATCAATTTGTTTTCTTTTTTTTATACCACTTGATCTTTTGCACTGTCTGATTTGACTTCATTTTAAGAAATGTTTTGTCTTTGCTTATTCTCATGAATCTCATCAGTTATTCAATTTTGTTTGAACTTATGAAGCCCCATGAATTAAAACGCCTTAACACCTGAATAAATAATCGACAGCAAAAACACTTCACCCAACGTGCTCAGATTTGGCATCGGAAGGACTTCAAGGGAGGAAAAGAACCACTCGATAAACCTCAGTTGTCGAGCACCAATCTCCATCGGCATCAGAAAAAGGAATTTTTTGTTTTGTGTCAAGTCTCGCATAAGGATATCGCTGATAGTCGATTCCTTTTCGGCATCAGTAAAAGACGAGAGGGGTAGACGTTAACGAAGAGAGAAAAGATATTGTCGATAGTCGATGCCCGACGCGCTTATCGGAATCAGGGAAAACCTAAAATGATTGCAACAAACATTCTAACCACGCTAAAGGTTATTCCCGATCGTTGATCCCCGATGCATTTTTTGCATCTAGACTTTTTTGAGGAAGCTAATTAGAAGAAAGAATTTGATAGGTTTATCATCAATCTCCGACCCTAGATACCTTTTCGGCATCGGCAAGATAAGGTTTGTTTTAGAAAAATAACTTAAGGAAAGTCCTGACTCCAGTTAATACACACTAATTAAGTCATCAATCTTCAGTGCCATGTGTCTTTACCCAGTAGGAGGATCGTAGGGTCTAGTTTTATCCCGACTCATTCTTGGTTCCCTAGGTCCGAGTCACACCTCTGAGTCATCTTTGCCACGACATCATTATACGGTGAAATTGATCGGAGTCGGATATTTTTGTAGAAATAAATCAATGAAAATGTTCATAGCACATCCCCGATCCTCGATCCACCCACTTAGAGAGCGAAACAATGGGGTGTTTTAACATTACATACAATTGGATTTTGAGCATTTAAGGAGATAATTAATACCAAATATTGCATTAGTTGCTACCTCGTGTGCCAATCAAAATAGACATTTAAAATCACTGATAGACCACATCACCACCCACTCCTCTGTTGTCAAACCACGATGAATTTATGTTATAGATATTCAGTGACAGATTTGTTAAAATTTCACTCATAACCCGAATTGAATGGCTAATGCGACACGGTAAGTTCTTCCCTGTTTAAATTCTCTTGAGCCGTTGTAAACGAAATCATTCTGCGCATGAGGAAATTCTAGAGCATCTGAAGGATCAACATGAGTAATTCAAACGCTACAAAGATCTTGTGAGTATCAAAATAACTAGGTTTTATCAAGCTTCACAGGTATGTATCCAAGTCTGTAAATTTTACATGGTTATAATTTATATGTTTTTATCCGGTTTTGTTTTTTACACAGTCTCTGAAATTTTATTTTAAGTTGCAGGAAAAATTTCGCCAAGAAATCCAACCACTAGATGATTGTCTAGGGCACCAAAGAGGAAAGAACTACAGGTAGGCAAAGGATCCTCGCGAGGGATCACAAAACAATTGGAAGATGCCCCGAGGCTAGAACCTATCATTAAGACAACAACGAAGAAGGTTTTCATCCAACCTCCAGCCTTGGCAACACAAAGGCAAGCACAGGGTCCAAGATGGTGCTCCCACATTGGGGAGAGCTCTTTAACAAGTTCATCTAGGAGGAGTACCCATAATATGTCCCACACAGTGATCCAGATGTAAGGGTGCCCAATGACCAGGTGTTCCCAAACATTCGACAATCATATCTACCCATGGTGGCGAGAAGAACCCCCTTTTTCCCCTACATGGAGGTCTTAAAATGTCTCATCGACCACACAGACATGCAGAAATGTTTAATCAGTGATGACAATGGTGGATGTGTCGGGGTGTTACTGCCGGTAGAAGTTCAAAAATACTACAAGCTTAGAGACCCTGAGGAGCGGCTAAACATAGACTTCATGGTGAAGTTCTACAAATGCCAAGACACCAGCTGGGTGATGGCCTCATGGTGGAGGGAGGATAATAAGTACGCCAACCGGAGCACTGGATGGTACGGGATGAACAACTTAAGGGAGCCATAATCTATTTGATCACTATCATCTATCGATTATATGGAGAGAAGGACTACTCCATATTTTCATAGGTGTGGATTCCCTTGACTTACATAGTGGTGATCTCCAGTAGCGGTTTCAACTAGGGAGAAACAATTTCTAAACAACTGATCATTTTTGTGCAGTAGGCCCAGGCGCCGAAGGAAGGAGAGACACCATCTTTCTACATGGCTTCATACTTGCTCGACGTCATGTGTGCCAGAAACATTTTCAACGACATAAATCTGAGATGGCATGTTGCTGATCAAAATCTGGACCAGGGGTCAAATTTTAGCTCAAAAATCAACGTTCTCGGAATTGCCTCAAAACGAACATGAGCATAGCCCTCGTCGTTGCGAACCCAACGCAACTCGTTTTGTCTCAAACGGACGTCGGGAGCGAGAGATATCGTGATCTGTCTGAATTGTCAAACAGGCAAAAAGAAAGGATGCTGACTGGCAGAGTCCATACATGCTGACGTGGCGACCGTATGCTGACGTGACAGAGGTGATGTGGCTTGACTGTACATGCTGACATGGCAGTTTTAGATTGGTAGATTTGGGTGAATCATTTGTTGACACATGGCATTTAATTGGTGAATGGTATGGTGCCACGTGGCCCAGTCATGGGCTGCCTCGTGGCACCCCGGTATTGGTCTATATGGTTTGTTTATTAAAATTTTATTGGAGTCTGTGGGGTTCGACCCCCAGACCTCCCCCACCAGTTAAGCTAACAAAGTCCACGCAACCACTATTGCATGCATTGGTGCTTGTAATATATGCGGTTTTTTAATTATTTGAATTTGGTTTATGTGACCGTTGGTGGGGGGTCGGGCCGAGGCTTAGCCCCGACCCGAGGTCTTATCGTGATAACATGTGACCATACCCGAAACATATGCGCGGGAGTTTTGTGTTACAAATGGAGCCCCAGTTGCATACGTTTTAAACATATGACCAGCGAGTTTATACAATGGAGTTATTTAAATATTGTAGCCCATGGTCCTTTGTGTTGCGCCATGTGACCATAACTAGGAGCGCGGTGGTTTTGCAACGGTTTGCTTGTTTTGTTAAGCCCGAGGTCATATTGTGACCCTCATGTGCCCGAGTGCTAGGCGGTTAGGGGCTGTCGTGCTCATAACCATCCTACAGTTTTCACCATTGGCGCGGTTGCACCCAGTGCTAGGTTTTCACGCTATTTATTGCGTGTGTGCCAGGTTCATTTGGAAAGGGTGTGTTTTGGCGAACCAGAGCCAGCAAGCTTGAAGGAAGAGAATGGCAGGAGGCCTATCTTCTTCATTTTTTGGCCGATTGAGGTGCCGTAAAAGCCCATCTAGGGGTTTTTGGACGTCTTGAATCCATTGGCACTATTATCAAGGCCATTTGAAGAATTCTTTTGTAGGTTTTTAGCCATTGAAGTTTCAGCAAGCTCCAAGGAGCTTGAAGCCCTCATTGATTGAGGACATGTTTTGGTGAGCCTATGTTTGTTTTCTGTTATTGAATAATCATTTTTGGCTAATTGTTATGCTATGAACACATTGGGATAGGTTTCAGAGGCTTTTGAGGACTTTTACAGGTGTTTTTTCCAAAGAGAAGCTCAGGGAAGCTTATGGCCACACGTAGAAGAGGTCATGCCCAAATGAGCCATGATCCATTTTCAGAGTTCTATTAGTCATTTTTGGGGTTTTTATGTGTTCTGATCCCAATGGTATAGTCCATTTTTCTATTGGAGTTGAGTAGTATCTTGTAAAAGAACTTTTGACAAATTAATCCCAGAGAGCCAAGTCCATTGATGGAGGCTCAAGGAGATGTAGCCCGGAGGGGGGTGAACTCCTTTATCAGCTTGTTCTTGTTGTGAGTTTGATGGTTTATTTACTACAATTTGTGTTGCTATGTATTTGTTTAAAGTACATATTTAACCATCTAAAAGAACAATTCCTCACACATAAACATTTACAAGAAGATGCATGAACTTAACACATAATTTTATCTTGCATATTTATACACATGAAGCAAGGTCCTATAAAGTTTTATTTAATGAAGTAGAGGGTTCTTGCATAGCATAAAAAGTTAGCCTTCTATTTTCAGATCAGTTGCAGAGCTCTCGGTCCACGTCTACTTCATCATGCTATGGGAGAATAGGTATAATAAGTCTTACTCCCTCATATGCGATGAATTCATCGCACAAATTTATTTTATTCTTCTTAAGAAGGAATGCCCAAGACTATCTATTGTGGCCAAGAAAATGATATCCAAGGTAGGCCACTGGTACTTGGATGAGTGCAACACCTACATCAGGGTGTTTGTGGCCAACAGAGCACCACATATCAGACCATATCATGTCTCAGACCGACTTGTGGTAGGAGAAATATGTTATCAAACCATATTGTATCGATACAACACCACTCTGGTCAAGGACAAGAAACAGACCTTCATACCCTATGGTTTCCATGTAGGGTTCTACTTGGTTAAGGACACTGCTCAAGCCAAACAGAAAGGGTTGAGCCTACTCGATTTTAGATCCCCGATGGGCCGATTCTCCAAGAATTCTACAAAGGGTATGGTCTTGCAATATGCTTCACAAGTGTTGTCCTGCTGTTCATACGCCCACAACAAATTCGAAGATGAAGTCTTCACATAAAATGACCAAAACTAGGATGAGGTGGTACAAAGGATGGCCAACCCAAAAATAACTAGGTTCAGGGCCATGAGCCTAGATGAACATGCGATGAAAATAGATCAGTTGAATCAAGAGGCCCTCAGAGCCAGGGAAGAAATCAAAGAAACAGGGGCAATATAGGTTTCCTTGGTGGCTCTGGCATAGAACAAGGGATTTCTTATGACACCAGAGGCACAAACAAGGGTATTTCTCATGATACAACAAGAATAGAGAGTAATCGATCAGTTTCAGGATGACACAGACCTCGTAGGAATAGCAAGGGTCCCTTCTGATAACCCATTTGAAAGTTGGGTAGATCCAAGTGGCCCAAAATTAATACAAATTGAATAAATCGTCGGGTTAGATAACCCTGAAGTTTTAGCACCACAGGCCGGATCACCAGGGGAGATTTCAGCTCAGCCATAGATAGAAATAACATCAAGGAGATAAAGTGCACCAAACCCCCTCCATGACTTGATAACAATCTATGATGATGAGGAAAGTTCGGAGGTGTCCTTGGTGATTCTGGTGCAGATCAAAGAGGAGAAGGAGCCCAAGAAAGCATCTTCCCCAGCTCCCAGCACTCATATTCGGGGCCTTCCACAAGATGAACAGGAGGTCGA
>JASDQU010739571.1:237678-251065 GCA_032191745.1 Picea mariana | reverse complement strand
GGGCCCCAATTTACTTCATAGTTGATAAAAAAAATTGTTAACCAATATAAAGTTCATTATATGAATCCCTCTCCTTATCATCCATAGGAAAATGGACAAGCTAAATTGAGAAATAGAGATTTTGAGAATATATTAACAAAAATAATTCAAATTCATAGGAAATACTTGGGAAATATACTTTCCAAAGTATTATGGGCCTATAACACAACTTAGAATTCCACCACTAGTTTCACTCATCATGAGTTGGTAAATATATTTCTCTCCATAGAATTTGAGATTAAGACTCTCCAAATATCATTATAACTAGGAATTGAGATTTCTATAGCTTAGAAAGAGTGGGTTGACAAACTCAGTTCCTTGGATGAGATTCAATAGAAATTTCTCTTCATACAAAAAAATTTCAATACCAATGAATTCATTTTCATGACTGCTTTATCAAGACAAAAGAGTGTCAAGTTGTTGATTTGGAATCTATTTTTTGTTCTAGGTTTAAGGATTTCAAGAATAGGCTCAGAACTACATGACTTGGTCCTTGTGATTTTGACATGCACTTCAACAATGAATTTATTTGAAATTGTACAATTAACGAATTTAGTAATCAAATCCTACTAAATGGCCATAGTTGAAATATTTACAAGAAACCTTTCACTAAAAATAATCTTGTTTCTACATCACATGGCCAAGAACATCATTTGAGTGTGATTGAGTGCATGAATGTGTTTAATGTTTTCTAGTGGCCACATTCACCATTGTACAACTTGTTGTTATGATAAGGAATTTTGTATACACAATGAGGCATGATTTGACTATTGGGAATATTATTCTTCATTAGATCACTAATTTATAAAGTGATTTTAGCCCACATTGATCATGGGATATGATATCTTATCCCTCTAACCTATATAATAGAGGTTAGGGAGGATCAATTGCAATGTGGTTCTATGATGTTTGAGATTTGTATGGATCCCATATGAACTCCATACTTGAGTGTGATATAAATACTATAATTGGGAGAGATATAAAGAATAGAATGCCTTCTTCCATGAATTTTTCCCTACCCTAGGGTTTACCCCGTAAATCTCTTGTAAATCTCTGATCTCATCTCTCTTTTTTGTTTTATCTACTTTTGTTGATTTCATACTTTCCATGGAAGTTTAAATAGGTTAATGATTTGGATATATGTTTATCATATGATCCTAGTATTTCATTGAGGGCCCCATTTAACGAAAAATAGATTAACATATATTCATCATCTCATTGAAAACTAAGAGGAAAAAACCATAAGACAAAGGAGTCCTTGAAAACCAGTTTGTTGGTGAGTCCTTCTCTATAGAAAAAATAACCTATGTTGAAATCCCTTGTGGCAGTTCCATAGGATAGTGGAAAAGTTGAAAACTAAGTTGCTAGCAAGTTCTTGAATCATTTTGTTTAAAGAAAAAGGGAAGAAAAAAAGAAACAAGAACAAGTCTTTCTTTTCTAAACAGTTCATTACTCACCATTGAGAAACACCCCAAACACCCCAACAATTCATTACTTTCTATAAAATTCCATGTTGTTGTTGTTACATCTATCTTGCCACACTACTATAGACATTTGAATCCATCTATTGTTGCTACCACATAGTTCCAACATTTATACCAATTTAGTCTTCTTTCTTTAGAGTTACACTTGGTGAAATCCCCCTTGGAGGTGCCACAGGATAGTGAAAAAAGTGAAAACCAGGTTGTTAGCAAGTTCTTGACTCAATTTCTTTTAAGAGAAAAAAGAAAAAATGTAAAAAGGAAGAAAAAAAGAAACAAGAACAATATTCCTTTTATGAACAATTCATTACTCAACATTAAGAAACACCCCAACCTTCAACTATTCTTTCTCTAGAATTCCATGTTGTTATTGTTACATCTATGTTTCCACACCACTATAGACATTGAAATCTATCTATTGTTTCTACCACATAGTTTCAACATTTATACCAATTTAGTATTCTTTCTTTAGAATTACACATGCTACTTTTAATGCTCTTGTCATCTATAAGTAATTCATGTATATTGATTTACATTTTCTTTGTGATGTTACTTAATGATCTTTTCATGTTCAATTTCTAATATACTATGGTGGATTACCCACTCACTTTTGTTACCTTGCTTCCTACCCCTTACCTACCACCTCTATAATGTATAGATTTTGACACCTTGGAATGATCTGAACTTAATTATGTATATGTTTAAATATTTTTCATATATAATTTTTATTAATATGATTTATTCACAAAATGAGGTAGAGATAGCATGGTGATTTTGAATACTTGTAAACATTGACATTTGAAATTAGTAAAATATCCAAAGATTGATCAAATGATAAAGGGGATATGATACCATGAGAGGGGAAATGTAAGGGGGTCAAAGGGAATGTTTATATGCCTATCTACCTGTGTCTTTTATGCCTACTTTTCCTACCCACTTTGTATTACATTAAACTTCACTCTATTTTAATGTTGATGTTGAGCCTAGCCTATAGTCTAATTGGAGATATGAAAAGTGGAAGTAACCATATCTTAGTTTTAGGTAACCACCTTCTACTTATTTTCATCTTGTCCCTACATTATTGAAGCTAGGAATTGTTGGACTAAGAGTATTTATTTCCATATTTCACTCATTCCAAGAGAGGAAAATTCTAATAAGAAAAAGGGAGCTATTTTTGTGAAGCATGGAATATAGTTTTATTCTAGAAAAGAGAGCTACCATATGATGGGATTGAATATCCAATTAAAGAAAGCCATTATAAGATTATGAATATGAGGAAAAGGAGAGGAAACCATAGAGAATATAAATAAAGGAATGTTGTGCAACAATAGATCCCAAGTTTATTAGAGAGATGATCTTATAATCCAACAAGAAAGTTGATCATAAAATTATCCAAGAACCCAGATAAATGTTGTTGGATTTCAATCTAAAAATGGATAGTAGTTTGGAATCTCTATGCACACAATAAAGAGCATTGGAGGGAAGATAAATTTTGAGGGATCATTGAGGGTTTCTTCCTTGTGTTGTGTGGGGAAAGTATTGTGATTTCCAAAGCTAGCTAGATTGATAGATTAGTAAAATTACTTAGTAGTAGGATACTTGGTTGATATTTTATGCTTTTGTGATGGGAAGTGTGACTTGAGTGAGTTATGAATTTATCTTCTTCACCCTACTCATCTCATATCTTTCCTAGTGGGTGGAATCCATAAAGAACTACCTATGGTTGGGTGGAAAATTGCTCACCCTTGGTCAGTTTCTTAGAATCTAGTTATTGGAAATTATAAGTACCTCTTCATTGATATACAGATTATTATTATGTGTTGGGGGCCTATTTTTCCATTTTGAATATTTCTCAGTGGTACTACAACGTGTGTGCCTAGATTTTTTTGTGCATGCTATAATTGTTTTATGTGTAGTCTTGTACTATTGTGTATATCATGTAGGATAATTATGTATTTTTCATCAAGTTTCATGTGTGCATTTCAAGAAAAGGAATAAATAATGGTGGTATGCTAAGGTAACTAACTTAAATATGAATAAATCTGGGTAATGTAGATTGGTTAAGGAGAGTTATAGGAAATGTAATATTATGTCATTGGAATGAGGACTGAAATAGGTTGTATGAGGAAGATATAAGGATTAATACATGCAATATGTTGTTATGAGATGGAATCAAATGAAATTTGTCTTCCCCTTTTTAAAATTTTATGAGTTATTTATTTTCTAAGCAATGCATGTTATGAATGGTGAATGCTTGTGATTTGTATTGATTTTTGGATATAAACCATGTTATATTTCATTACCCTTTTCCGAAGGGTAGTGAGAATGGTTGGGACAACAAACATCCATCTCATTTGTACTTCGGATACCCCTATCATGGAACCATCGGAGATTGTTGAAGTGGTTAATCCCCGAAGATTACAGGGCGTTAAGAACAAAGAAATTGCACTAGTTATCGATCATGAAAAAGAAGTATTAGCATGAAATACTCACAATATTCCTGGGGAGCAACAGAAGGGAGATCTACTGTAAATTATTGGGAATTCTCTATAGGGATCTTTGTGGGATTTTAATATGTTGTTATGACATGGAATCAAATGAAAGTTGGCTTCCCCTTTTTAAAATTTTATGAGTTATTTATTTTCTAAGCAATGCATGTTATGAATGGTGAATGCTTGTGATTTGTATTGATTTTTGGATATAAATCATGTTATATTTCTTTATCCTATTAATATTTTTATATAATGCCTATTATTAATATCTTGGGTGAGACCATACTCTCCTTGAGGGAATTTAAAATGTCAATGCTAATGGGTTCATTGTTGGCTTGTCCACTAAACCTTGGGTTTGGTGTTTAATGCCAACAATTGGTTCCATTGTTGTGATCAAACAATTTCTTCCAAGAAATAAAACCTAAACATTCCTGGATGAGTGAAAAGGATAGCAAGTGTCAGACAATTTTATTAAATTAAATTCTAATACACTTCTTATCAATATAGGGGCGTAAGATTGTGAGATACCAACAATGTATGTGCAGGATTTAGTGCATACATGGATTCTAATCTAAGAATCCATACATACATACCAACAATGTATGTGCAGGATTTAGTGCATACATGGATTCTAATCTAAGAGAAAACTTCTAAGTTCTAAACTAATGCTTCAAAATGAAATAACACCTTTAAAATATAGATTACTTAAAATAGAAACTTAAAATACTACAAAGATAATTCATTCACTAGATGGTTATTCACAAAAATTCTTTACTAGTCATGAATTACAGTATTTAATTTATGAAAATTTCTTAAATGTATCAGTAATTAGTTATGAACTAAGTCTCATTTCCAATCTTAAATGAAAACTAACTAAGTCTCATTTCCAATCTTAAATGAAAACTATCTCTATGCTCAATTCCAAATTAAAAAATACAAGCAATTGATGAAGGTAAAGACTAACAAGCTACAACATAAACTATTATTCCATAGAGATGTCTTTTATCATTGGATTGATAAACACTTAGTCACTTTAATAGAAGTACAATCCTTTCATTTATATCAGGATCAAATGTTTTTGCAACACAATGTGAAGTACAACTTGTTTTTCAACCTTCAGTGAAGACTTACATTTTGCAAGGAGCTGTACACAAAATCACATGAAGAAAATATTACCAGAGTCTTTTGGAAGTTCCACTAAACAAATGAAAACAAAAGCGATTGATCTATCATTTAATCAAAGCATATACTAGTTATTGAATTCAAAGAAATGAATTGTGCATTAATTATACTTATCTAATCTAATTCTAAGAAACTAAATTGCATCGTTGGCCGAATTGAGGGGACCTCTGAAATGGCTTCACACTACAGTAGAGTTACAATGCTAAGGACTGATCACACACACACGAATTGACTCAGAACATCATCTTGGTCACTCTTGTATCAATTAATTCAAAGGTTTAGTAATACAAATTAAAACTATAGTAATGATCTGATACTATCCGTTATCTTTTACACTATATGATCTCAGGTTTATATACACATACATTACAAAAGAGAGTGCAAGAAGAATCTACATGAAGAATCTACTGTATTCCACGTCTTGAGCACATCAATTACAACAACGTAAATGATAAAGATAGGTACAATTTTGCATTTATGATAAATCCTTGGAAAATATAATACATAAATTGAATTGAATGATATTCTCATGACATGTAAATGCATGAGAATATCTTCTATGACCACACTCCTCACTAAGTGCATTGTTTTTGGAGTAGTTTGATGGCTGGATTAACTCAAGGATAGTTCCCACCCAATTTTCTCTAGAGATGATGTAACAAACATAGAACCACCTCGAGGCATCTAGGAATAAAATGCATGTCTCAGATTTATGTCTAGAAGAGTGTTGGTATGTTGAACGATGAGCGTGATGACCAGATACCTGTATGAGTTACAGAATGTGAACTAGTCAAAACCATCATCAGTAATAAAGAACTTCTAATCCTCCTAATTTAGAAAAAAAAACATAATTACCATATGAGATTTGGATGACATTTCTATTGAAAAACATGAGACAACATGGTGAAAGGAATGATGAAAAGGTGAAAAGGGAGGATTAAGTGGTTAAAAAGGAAGTATTTGGAAGTGAAAATAGCATAAAATTGGAGGCCCAACATTTCCCCCACACCTGTGATATTGCATGTCCTCATGCAAATAAGATATATAGTTGATGGACTGGTGCAAAAATCATTCAAAACGAAGCAAAATTTGATCAATAACTATGTCAAGAGTATGTAGCAACATTTATCAGTATGTTGATATTAGCATTATCCTTATTTTCATTTGCACTGAGTTTCTTAGTAAGTGTTATGTTGTGTAGTGCTATCAACTCAATCTTCCTATCCCACGTCTTTTTAAGCTTGAGTAGATTCTTGTTCTCTAATGTCATTTTTTCATTCTCCTCTTGTAGATGAACACTGTTTTTCTTTAATACTACATTTTTACTCTTGAAATACTTATCCATGATGTTGAATTATTCAATTTCTTCCTTGAGTCTTTCAATTTTCTTGTTTTTCTTTGTTATTCTTGAAGAGACTGGCCTGGTTAGGGTATTGGAGGACATTGTTTGATTGGTGGGCTAATAAAATTATGTGTTGTCCTTAAAAACATTGAGCACTTATGTCGAGGGTTCAACATAGTTGGGTTGTTGATACATAGGGGTCTTAGATTTAGACAACCCAGTTCTAGACTTCTTAGGCCATGGATCTACATACTCCTTTTGTTGAATATGACTATGCCCTATTTGTATTGGATCAATATGAAAGGAAGTATCATTCTTCGTTGGACATGGAGTAACTGGGGACGTAATTTCTACACTATATTTTTTTGTAACATCCTCGACCACCCATGTCAGGCCACGCTACATGAGAGAATTCTTTCATTATCTCTGCGGAACATACTGTAACATACCCAACACCCAACTGAGCTATGCCACATAAATTTTTCGCATTGCACGGAATTAAAATACACATACACAGAGCTCTTGTAGAAACGTATTTATAAAACATAAACATACAAATACATCTGTAAATGCACGGATTCACATGGAAATAACGGTAAACGTATACATGCAACATATGCGGGAAATACCCATAAATATAAAGAAAGATATAACCACTCATAAGATAAACCCATAAAAATACACACGTAAATGACAATGCAGCATGTAAATTTATCACACAGTTGACACTTATCTTGGTAAGAATATCACC
Organism: Picea mariana; assembly: GCA_032191745.1. Taxonomy (NCBI): domain Eukaryota; kingdom Viridiplantae; phylum Streptophyta; class Pinopsida; order Pinales; family Pinaceae; genus Picea; species Picea mariana. The sequence goes on along the minus strand of JASDQU010739571.1, from coordinate 243,778 downwards.
AACTGTGTGCAAACCTTCCACGAACCTCCCAGCCTTAGACCACACTGTTCATCACTCTCAATAGTGAGTCACCCCTGAGCTGGGACTAAATTCCACCCGGGTAAAGGGATTCCTAACCAGGCTAAGACTCATAGACAACAGGAAATAATCTGTCATAGGTGCCAACTCAAACTAACAACCTACAGTCCCGCATTCCCCACATGCCTATCCCACCCCAGGAAGTGTTCCCCTTCTCTTCTCAACAGTGCTTTGGCTGCCCCACTTCCTTTCCGGGCTTCAGCAACAGGCCAGACATGAAGTCTCAAAGCCCTATAGCTGCAATTTAGCACCTTCAGGAAATCAACTCCCAAAAATTCTCTCACCTAAAGAGAAATTACCCATGGGCCTAAAAACCCACCTCTTCAATATCCCACGGGCCTGACAACCTGCTTCTTTAGTCCAGCTCCCAAGATAACCAACTACAAAAACATATATGGATACAAATACAGGTTCAGGTACAGTCATGAAGATACGAAGGATAGCTTAATGGGTGTGTGAATGCTCATGGATGATTGACTGAATGACTCAATGATGGAAGGAATGATGGAAAGAATATGCTGGAAAATGAACTAAGTCCAAACAATATGTATGCATGTCCCCAAATTGACACTTGTCATATTGGGAGCTACTTTGGCCCACTTGTCCCCAACTTTGGAACTTAGGATAAAATAATTACCCATACTTTATACTTTAAGAAATATTAATATAATATTCTTTTTTGGCTTGAGCTCCCTACCTTAGCCATTTTTCTTAACTTTTATCCCCTCCCTTTCCCTAACTAGTGGAGTTTAGTCCCCCGTACTCTTTTATCGTGGTCGGTCTGTGCGCAACGATGTATTTTATATTAATGTTGAGACATATACAAAAGTAGGCGCGCTGGCCTTTAACATCTAGGCTCTCCAGCCTAAGATACACAAAACTAGCTCACCAGCCTATAAAACACAACATATACACCAAGGCTCCTTGGCCTCAAAATCATGCGCACTTAAGTTGCTGCATGCGGTATCCTGGAATGTGCACACTTCCTCATTTTACTGCACAGTACATGCGCGCACTATGCCATGAAAGGTGCATACACAAATAATATCAAGCAACTCACCAGCTTAAGTACATTTTCATTTACATTTACAATTGGGTTCGGCCTAGGGATATTACAATCCCCTCCCCTTATTTATGCACTATCCTCGGTGCATTAAGTACACACATACAACAAAAATTTCAAAAATCCTCAAAAAGATGTGGGTATTTTGTCCACATTGCATCCTCATGCTCCCACGTAGCATCCTCAGGACCGTACCAGGTCCATTGGAACTTTATAATCCCTATGTCTTGATTCCAGAGTTGTTTGATTTTTCGGTCCAGAATGTGTACCGGATGCACTTGAAAAGCGTGTTCTTTCTCCACTTGAATCACATTCCAATCAATAACATGATTAGCACCAGGTATATATTTCTTGAGCAATGATACATGGAATACATTATGAACATACATAGATGTAGCCAATGCAATCATATAAGCTACTGGACCAATCCTCTCTAGGATTTCAAATGACCCACAATAGTGAGCTCCCAACTTTGAACAATTTCCCAACTTCAGGGAACTTCTGTTGGCCTTGACTTTCAAAAATACATGGTCCCCAAATTTAAATTCCCTGTGAGTTATGCCCTTATCAGTATATCTTTTCTTCCTATCTTGGGCAGCCTTTAAATTTTGTTTTATTTTCATCATTTTCTCCTCCATTTCCCTAAGTAAATCTGGCCCAACCATTGCTCTATTTGTTGGGTTATCCCAGCTTACCGGTGTGTTGCACTTTCTTCCATAAAGTGCCTAAAATGGGCTCATCTTTAGAGATGCTTGGTACCCATTGTTATAAGAAAACTCTACCAAGTGTAGGTAATCTTCCCATTTTGATGGTTTATCCATCACATACATCCTCAACATATCCTCAATCACTTGATTCACCCTCTATGTTTGTCCATCTGATTCTGGATGATAAGTTGTACTAAAATTCAAATTTGTTCCAAATCCATTAAATAATCCCTTCCAAAATTTTGAGGTAAATTCTGGGTCTCTGTCAGACACAATTGTATTGGGTATGCCATGTAATCGATCAATTTCTTTCATATAAACATCAATAATGTTGGTTGCCTTGTGAGTTAGCTTAACTGGAATAAAATGGGCATCTTTAGTGATCTTATCCACCACTACCATGATAGAATCATGTTGCTTGTTTGTTCTATGAAGTTTGGTGATGAAATCCATTGTTACAACTTCCCATTTCCACTCAGGAATGGGCAATGGTTGTAGCAAACTAGCTGGGTGTCTATGTTAAGCTTCTACCTTTTGACATTCCAAACATTTGGCAATAAAATCTGCAACTTCTTTCTTCATGCCTGGCCAATAATATTGGCCCTTGACAGTTTTAATAGTTTTCTGATAACTTGGGTGCCCAACATAAGGTACATTATTCATTTCTCCCAATATCAGATTTTTCAATTCATTAGAATTTGGTACATAAATTACGTCCCTGCATATGATAATTTCATCATTATCTAGCTTGTATTCTTCAATTTTCTGCTGCAAATTACCTTGCTGTAATTTTGCCACAAATTCCTTGTATTGCAAGTCTAATTTTGCAACCTCCAAAATTATGTGTTTCAAATCTGATTGGTACATGCTAATGGTTGTAGCATGAAATTCATGCACTCTTCTGCTGAGTGCATCATCCACTTTGTTCTCTTTCTCCCTGATATGCTTTATATCAAAGTCATATTTAGTTAGAAATTCTAACCATCTGCTTTGCCTAGCATTTAGAGTTAGCTGATCAAATAAATATTTCAGACCATTATGGTCTGTTCTTAGCTCAAACCGTTTCCCCATGAGGTAGTGTCTCCATTTCCTCAAGGCATGCACTATGGCTTCCAACTCTAAATCATGAGTGGCATAGTATCTTTCATGCTCCTTCAACTTCCTTGATTCCTAACATATAAAAAACTCATTTTGACTGAGAACTCCACCAAGTCCTTCTTTACATGCATATGTGCATACAGTGAAGTCTTCATTTGGGTCTGCAATCCTTAGTATTGGAGCACTTGTTAATAATTGTTTCAAGTGTTGGAAACTCTTTTCAGAATCCAATGTACACTAAATCTTTACACCCTTTCTTTGCAACGAAGTGATTGGGTGTGCAATATTTGAGAATCCTTGAATAAATATCCTATAGTAGCCTGCAAGGCCCATGAATAATCTGACCTTTGTCACATTCTTTGGCGCTGACCAATCTCTAATTTCTTCTATCTTCTCAGGATCCATTGCTATCCCATCCTTTGAAATGACATGTCCCAAATAATGAATTTGCTTCTGATAAAATGAGCACTTGCTTAACGTGCCATACAACTGATGCTCCCTTAATACTTGCAACACCATTCTCAAATGATGCTCATGCTCTTCTTTTGATTTAGAATAGATAAGAATGTCCTCCAAAAAGACAATCACAAATTTGTCTAAATATTCTCGGAAAACATCATTCATTAAGCACATGAAAACAACCGGTGCATTTGACAACCCAAATAGAACCACTGTGAACTCATAATGACCATATCTTGTCCTAAAGGTGGTCTTGATGATATATTCTTCTTTAATCCTTACCTGATGGTACCCTGACCTGAGATCTATCTTGGAAAATATCTTTGCATCCTTCAATTGATCAAAGAGATCATCAATCCTTGGCAGAGGATACTTGTTCTTTACAATCACTTTATTCAACTGTCTAAAATCAATGCACAATCTTAATGTCCCATCTTTCTTCTTCATGAACAAGACTAGGGCACCCCAAGGTGACATACTTGGGCATATATACCCCTTCTTCATAATCTCTTCAAGCTGCATTTGCAACTCCTTCAACTCTGGTGTACTCATTATGTAAGGTGTCTTTGACACTGGAGATGCTCCAGGTATTAAATTTATAGAGAAATCAATATCTCTTTTTGGGGGTAGTCCTGGTACCTCCTTGAACACATCTTCAAACTCTTCCAGGACTGCATAATCTTCCGAATTTAACACCTTATCTTTAGGTGTCTCCTCCATATGGGATGCAAATATTTGGCACCCTTTTCTGTAACATTTCTTCAGCTGCAATGCTGAAATTCTTTTCTAACAACACCAGGTATCCCCATAGCGCCATGAATCTCTTTCAGCTCTGTAAGGTCACTCTTCCTCTAAACAATTTCCACTGCCAGTCGATGGGTAAGGAACTGAGAATGCTATGAGGTCTGAACGATATGCATGTTCGGAGATCATTTCAAATCCTACAGTGATTTGAAGTGAGGTGGGAAATTATGAATATGGGTGGTAAACTAAAATGAGCTTCGTGAATGCAGATATGAACATAAATCATTATCATTAAAAATAAACAATAATGTTATGTTATGGGTAATGGTAAGTTTATAAGGTGGCGAAGGAATATGGAGAATAGAAAAAAGAATGATGGATATAAGTGGAAAATGTAATAAGGGTAGAATATATAAATTGTAGGAAATGTCATATTGTTGGAGAAATTTCTATTTTCGACACACTAGTTCAGTGGGAGTTAACTGACTAGTTCTATCTTAGACTTTCTATTTTTACCATCACTATTATGCATGCATGCATTCCTAAGGAAAGCTAACTGCTTGATTTCTTTTCTTAATTATGGAATGTTTTGCCCTATATATGAGTGTATTCCACTTATTCATTGTATCATATTGATCATGATCTATGTATCAATCATCAGCTCATTGGAGTAGTGTGAATATATTTTTTTATTCTTCCATATTGAATCTCTCTTCCTTTCTTGATAAGTTTTGTTTGTACTTGATTTAGCTAGATCTCTTGTGCATGTTTCCATGAAACAATGAAATGGTATCAAAGCTATCCTGCTTGGAGCAAGCCAGACAAGACAAAGAATATGGAAAATCAGTTTCAACGAGCTATATCCATGAAGGTACCTTTCAACAGTTATTCCTCCAAAAATATTACGTTTTTGAGGAAACACCCGATCAGGAAAATAAATCGACCCATTTTGGAAGTGGGTTTTCAACCGTTTGGCGAGATTCTTCACCATTTGCTCAAAAAGTAAGCCGCAAGATAGCCTCCTTAAACTGATATGAATGCATGGTCATACCTTTCTACAGTGATTTCTCCCAAAAATATTAAGTTTTTGAGGAAACGACCCTCATGAGAAGTAAATCGACCCATTTTGGAAGTGGGTTTTCAATCGTTTGGCGAGATTCCTCACCATTTGCTCAGAAAGTAAGCCGCAAGATAGCCTCCTGAAACTGTTACGAATCCGTGGTTGTACCTTTCTACATTCATTGCTCCCAAAATATTACGTTTTGGAGGAAACGACCCACGAGGAAAGTAAATCGACCCATTTTGGAAGTGGGTTTTCCACTGTTTGGCGAGATTCTTCACCATTTGCTCAGAAAGTAAGTCGCAAGATCATCTCCTAAAACTAATACGAATTTTCAGTTAAAGTGTCCTTTCTACCGTGATTTCTTAATTTTTCACTTGCAAATTGAGAGTAAATTTTTAGGGGTTCTTAGAAACAGTGGGAGAGATGGATAGAACAACTTTTATACAGTCAAACTTGGTGGGAATCCTCACACCATACAATCATTTTGATTGAAAGCCCAAGGCAGAATTCCAACTCAGAAGGAAAGGATTGTATAATTTGACGATGGTGACAGAAAAAAAACCTACATGAACGATTGAGAAGATGAGATGGGTGAACCGTAAGGATGAGGCCACATGACTACTTCTTGAGTTAATCTCCACTGATTTATGGTTTCATGTTGTTGCATGCAAGACTCCAAACGAGATCCGGACCACCTTGGAAGGACTCTTTGAAAAGCAGGATGAGATGAGAGGTCATATGCTTGAGGTAGAGTTGAATACCTTAGACCCTAAAAGTTTTGATAATATACAAGATTTTTTTACTAAATTTAAATCTTTGCTATTAAGCTTGGGTGAATGTGGTATTGATAAGTCTACACAAGAGAAACAACTTATTCTAACAATCTTG
>JASDQU010739571.1:224525-237578 GCA_032191745.1 Picea mariana | reverse complement strand
CCCATGCATTGCTATATGGTTCAATCTACTGATCCACATAACTAAAATAGGGTTGTGGGAAATCCATTATGGCAAGAAACCATGCAAAAGGAGTATGACTCACTCCTACAGAACCAGACATGGAATCTAGTTCCACGTCCACCAGAAAGGAATATTTTCAGGTGCAGATGGGTCCACATGATCAAGAAGTACAAGGCCCGATAGGTTGCCAAAGGACTTCATCATATCCATAAATATTTCTACATCTTCACAAAGACTTTCAATGAGTAGAAGTTTCAGACTTTGCGGGGTCGTCTTGCAGTGAAGAACACAATTATCTAACAATTGTTATTTGCTTCTTTTGATACATTATCTTTTGAGGGGGGTTATTGTTCCCACATGGTTTTACCTCTTTACTCACTTTTATTCGGTGTTCATTAGTTGCATTGTACATGAGTACCTAAAATGGCTTAGTAGCTGGGACTCAATTTTTACTCCATTGTGATGCTCAGGGGGGGTGTTAGAGAAATTTCTATTTTCAACACACTAGTTCAGTGGGAGTTAACTGACTAGTTCTATTTTAGACTTTCTATTTTTACCATCACTATTATGCATGCATGCATTCCTAAGGAAAGATAACTGCTTGATTTCTTTTCTTAATTATTGAATGTTTTTCCCTATATATGAGTGCATTCCACTCATTCATTGTATCATATTGATCATGATATATGTATCAATCATCATCTCATTGGAGTAGTGTGAATATATTTTCTCATTCTTCCATATTGAATCTCTCTTCCTTTCTCGATAATCTTTGTTTGTACTTGTTTTAGCTAGATCTCCTATGCAAGTTTCCATGGAACACTGACACATATATGAAGATTAACGTAATAAATGAGATTAAGTTTTATCTTTTAATAACTTTTCATGCTCTTAGCAAACTATAAAATTTCAAAAGTTGATTTCTTACCTCAAGTTACCTTTGTGGAAGTTTGAAATTAGCACCCATGAAATGATGTTTTCTAGATTTGATGAGCATGATTATGAGAAAGAATTGAACCTAAAGTTTTCATGCATTAAGTTGAACCAAAACTGAGTGTTGATGTTGAGAATGACCACTCTGAGATTGATTGTTGAGCTAAATATGAAACAAAAATGATTGATGTTGTTGATGAAGACCGGTTGAATGATGGATATAAGAGATTAGAGTTTCTTGGGTAGCTATAAGCTCTAATTCTAAAGCTAATAATCACCACAAAAACTTGGATTGCAAAACAGATTCAAAAAACCTTGTTACAAGACATTCGATAACTACTATAGGGATCATGTAACTAGTAAAAACAACGGTTCCCGGATTACATGGTGGTTACAAGAATGTATGTAGCTTATGAAAATGTCAGGAACATGAATGTTGAAGCTGCTTCTAGAGAAATATGAGGTTTATAATCTACAAGACATCATCTTGGAACCATGAGGTGTTGACAAGAATATAGGGAACTGAAACATCGAGTTTTGAATATTTTCATACAAAAGTCCACATGTTGACAATTGGAAGTGGAGCTCTGAAAAATATATGGTCTTGATTTATTAGAATAAATAAATCAAGTGTAACTTATAAGCACTAAAAGATGAAGCCTACACACTGATATTGAAAAATAACTCTTGAAGACAATAGAGAATAAAAGTGTTTATTCTAACATCTCCAATTTCATGTTGCAAAGGAGTTAAAATGTTCTCATATGTTGTATTTGTGCAACATAGGATCATGGAAGTGTTGAACAAGTGGTTGTTGGAAGTGTTGAACAAGTGGATGCTAGAAGTGTTGAGCAAGTGGTTGTTGGAAGTGTTGAACAAGTGGCTGCTATAAGTGTTGAGCAAGTGGTTGTTGGAAGTGTTGAACAAGTGGCAGGATTGGAAGTCCCTGCATTTATTTGAAAGGACTGGATTTTGTTTTACTAGGACATTGTTGATATAATCATGATGAAAGGACTCTGTCACAAGAAAATTAACTACGATGAAGATGGATGCTAAATATGATAACAAGAATAACAAGAATGGTTGTTTCAAGCTTTGTGATGAGAAATTTTACCAAGGACTTGAACCAATTTTTTCTGAAATTGCTACCAAAAAAATATGTTATAGGAACAAAAAATTCCTCTTTCTGAAACAAACCAACTTGTTTATCTTACAACTAACAGACTCTTTTTTATTTGGAAATAACCTAGCGAATTTTTCTAGCCAATTACCTATATTTCAAGAAAAATTCCCGTTCAAATGCTCCAGAGGACTAGTTTTCATAGTTGAAATTGGTTTTTATCTTTACATTTTTTCGTTTTATTATTTTATTATTTATTATTTTCTATATTTTTTTACAAGGAAAAAAACAAATCAAATTGAGGTTGCAACAGCTTGGAGATCGTCCCTTCTTACCACCTCTATATTAGATTGTTGTAAAACATGTTGAATGAATTCCTCCAAGGTGACAGGTTGTTGATACAATCTTAACCTATGCCCATCAACCAAGAAAGAATTTTCTTTCCCATCAATGGTCTTGATTCTCATTGAACAGTTATAAAAAACATTTACAATTTATTACAGGCCTAACTAGCATGTGGTGAGATTTCCCTTAAAATTATTGAATTTGGAATAAAAAAGGAGAGCCAAATCACCTAGTTTAAATTTATTTTTCTAGATAAACTTGTCATTCCATTTTATTCTTTGTTGCTAGAAAAGGGTGGTCTATTGAATAACATCTTAGCACATCTCATCCAATTCATTGTTATGGCATACTCTTTGTTGTTTTGCATATGAAATATTCATACCCAACTGAACTAGAGTTCTAAAGGTATTCTCCTGAAATTACATTAGAAGGGGAACTTGTTTTCCATACAACAACTCATATGGTGTAATTTTGGTCATGTTCCTTCATGTAGGGCCCAAAGTTCCTCAGGAAGTTGATTGACCAAATCCTTACGGTGTAGCTAAACTATTTTGGTCAGGATTGATTTAAGGACATCATTGGTGGAATCCACTTTCCCATTGTCCTATAGATAGTAAGGAGAGGATTTCTGGTGTTTGACTTGATATTATTAAGTGATGTCTTGTACCAACTTTATGTGAACTATGTTCCTTGATCTATTACAATTTCTCTAGGAACACCAAAACAAGTTAAAATATCCTCAAATAGAAAATATACAATTCTTTGTTCAATGGAACTAAAAAGATCTTTAGCTTCTACACATTTAGTAACATAATCAATACAAACCAAAATATACCTTTTCTTCTTTGACATTGGAAGAATAGGCATCACAAAGTCTAGAGCCCATTTTTCAAAAGGCTCAATGAGTACTTGTGGATGTTGTTGGAATTATTGTCATTGATGTCAAAGGATTAATGATGTTAGTAATATCATATTAGGGCATTACAATACACACAACATTTCCAAAATTTATTTATATATATATAGGTCTACAAGTATATTAAAAAAGGGGTGCATGTGAAAAAGTAAAAAGTGAAATGGTGATTTCAAACCCATAGGTTTGGGGTATTTTCCTATGGTATTTGGGGTATTTTCCCATGGTATTGGGAATTAATTATTTAATTAAGGGACATGTCCCTTAGAGAAGGGATATACAAAAGTATAACAAGAGAAAGCATTGAGAGAAAGTGTGTGTGAAAAATGGATTAGCAAAGATTGAATTGCAAAATTTGTTTAAGGTCATCTTGGGATTTTCATGATATCTTTTTTTTCTAGGACGTTTCAAACCCTGAAGTTTGAAAGAAATGGAGAGATCTTGGTGTACATGTGGTACAAATTTCATACTCTAGTTAGCTATAGTTTCAGAGATATGTTGTAACACCATGTTTTCTCCCAAGACTGTACTTATGTTGAATACTTCATGTATTGTTATTTATGAAGCATGTAATTGTGATTATGCCAATGAAAATACCAGACAATTGACTGAGAAGGAAGCCTTGAGTAGTGGCCATGATGCTATGGGTGGGACTGGTGAGGTGGAGCTGGGATGTTTTAATGAATAAATTAGGAAGCATCTCAACATTCCAACTCACCTCTACATAACTTAATGCATGACCTGATCAACTTATCTGGATGGAAATGACCCACGAAACATGTTTATGGTGATCAAGTTGGGTAGTTGAGCAATTATAATTGTCTTCATATTTGGTATTTGGAAGAGTGATGGGTCGAATGTGACCTCAACCATAAGGACACAAAAGATTTCCCCCTTTGATTTGAGATCCTGACAATGAGGTCTTTCTTTTGATAGAATTCATCGAGGATATTGAGGAGGAAGAAAACATTACAATGGTGAATAAGGAATGAGGAAAAAGTGGGAAAAGGTAGAAAAAAAAACACATAGGATTAGGATAGAGGGTGCATAGATGAACAAAGACAAGATACACCTAGAAACCATATTCACATACACCAAGGTGAGTCACAAACTCACAAACATATGGTTTAAATGAGCATAGGATATCACAAACACAACTCTGAGTAGCAAAGAAAATCTTGGAATTGTTTTTGAATAAAATAGGAAGCTTTCCCAATAGTTGAATGGTCACTCTGGAATAGAGAATACCTATATCTAAACTAGAGCAACAAAGGATAGTGAATTTTTCTGCTTACTGGAAAAAAACTAACACTGGTAAGGGGAAATCATTGAGGTATTGTGTAGGAGAGAAGGGACTCCCTTGTGTATAGGAAATAGATTTGGGAAGGTGTTTGATAAACTCATGGAGGTGTTGATCTCAATAGAAATAGGGAAACTTCTATTGTTGCCAGTGGAGTGAAGAACAATAATCTTCCTGATCCCTTTTTTGAATTTGTAGTCAACTGAGATAGTCCCCTGGTGGTATCATGGTCTGACACAAGGATGGAATGATATAGAAAGGCATAGTGAAACATAAACTATGGTTGGGTGGAAAGGAATTTCCCCTCAGTCAGTTGGCTAGTTGGAAACATTACTGAAAAAATAAGTGTTTGTACCTGTAATTCTTTCTTGGATGTTTAATAGGTGGTCATAGATGGTATTTTATTCGTCTTAACTGGTTAAATGTGATGAATGAATGTTAAATTCCTGAGTTTAAAGGGAGAAATACAATTTAATTTAAATACTAAATGAATTAATTGTGATAATGATATAAGGAGGGCTAGTACATGATGATAATCCTGTATTCTCCCTACCTTTGAAATGGAAATTTTACAAGATATGAAATATTCATTTGGGTGTTTTGGATAAAGTATTTATCTCCTATGGAAATAGGTTTAATATCTCGAAGGAGTAGAGTTAAATTATTGTAGGAAAGTATGTGGGACTGTTAAATCATGTAAAAATACTTTAATCCTATTGAAAACCCTTATTTTAATGAACAACAATGATAGTTGTTGATTTGGGGGAAGGGATAGATCTTGACCATTCGTCAGAGGTCTAGGATTCAAGGGAAAGCATATTGGAAGGTGGAACCCTTGGGAGAACGCAATGTTATAAGTCTTGGTGAGTCCTCGATGGGATGATTCCAAGAGAAGATGAGTTGTACATCCATCAGTGTTCATGTTGATGGGTTTAGAGTCGTTGGATCAATGATCCATCTCGAGGAATAAACTTAGAGGAAGAGTGGTTCCATTTAAATATTGTGCATATTTGTGGTTATGGGAAGTCCTTGACCTTTATATGTGAGAATATGAGGATATAAGGATCCATCAAGTGATTCTCATCGAAGAGGACTGATTAGGAAGTCTCATAATCACTTGGAACAGATGAATTCTGATAATGAAAGATCCCAAGTGGAAAAAATCAATCGATCCATGAGAGAGGTATTGTGATATAACCACACTTTTATATTAGTTATATACCCCACCTATCAACGTGATACATGGAGGATGAGTGAGGCATTATCCACTATGTGGTTTACGGTTCCAATTTGATTAGGTTCATTGGTTTCTAGTCTCGGAGACCATTATATCTATCGAGAATAGGAAATTGAAGAAGTTCATTTGGGATTGGAATGTGGGTGGTGTAACTTGCCTTCCCGATGGGTATAGAACCTAAATCACCACTGACCTTCAATATGGTTGCATTGGGTGAATTGCATCCATCCAATAATGGACATTTTTTTCTTTGGTTCATGTCATAGAGTTGCTAGGAGAAGAATGAGTGATGAGTCTATGGATTTTTCACAGCCACGCGCCATGCAGAAGAGGTCCATATGTACTCCACAATGGATATAGATCATGTAAGGGTGTAAACCTAAGATCAAGAGCGTAAAGAGAGTGGAACTTTGACATCCCACTAGCCTAAGAGGGTTAGGGGGTCGAGTGTTTTACAAAGTGGTATTAGAGTAGAGTTCAAACTCTAGGCTTGAATACGTCACCAAGACCACATGACTGTTTGATACATTTTTTAGATAAAGTGTATGATTTTATTTATTTATTTTTAAAATATTTAACTGTGTGTATGAATATTGATATTGGCTTTGAGTAGGAGTGGAATCCTGACTCAAGATTTTGAAAGGAGGAATTATGTTTGACAAGGATGAAAATTTTATGCCGATGATTTTTATGGAAAGGATAATAGTGTTTCATTGTTTCATCACATAGGATGCACTAAAAAAGAAACAAAATTGAATGATGAATCATAGTATGGAGGACACCTCACATTTCTGATAGGAAGAATATGATGGAAGGAGGACCAAAGAAACCCCTCCATATTTGGTAGTCACTGTAAGAATTATGAAAGCATAAAATGAAAGGTTCATGATAGCTCAGGACAAACAAGTAGAGTTGAATTTAGAAATACTACATAGTTTATTATAGATCCAGAAGCACTTGAAACAAGGTCTAGCCATTAGCAATGCAAGACTACAATATTTAGAGAAATTGAAGATCCCTTTATATGTCCAGAAGCATCGAATAGCTCATAGAAATGTAGGAAGAAGTTCTTCCAAGAAAAGGCATCGAGGTGTTAAGAGAAGTAGAGATAGAGAAAGTATTTTCATAGAGTTATCTAGTGGGAAGACCACTATAGAGGAACTATCTAGTAGTGAAACTGAGTCTATTGTTACGAGGAAGAAGAAAAAGAGACACTCACAAAGTTGTCTAATAGAATAATTCAATAAGGCTAAGACGCCTACCTTTGATGGAGAAATCAAGAAAGGAGAATATGTTGAGGCTTGGTTGTTGGGGATGATAAATTATTTTCATGTCCACAATCACTTTGAAAATACAAAGGAAAATGTATCCATCTTCAATCTAAATGGAGGAGCTTGCGTATGGTGGCATAATCTCAAGGAATTTAAGGGATTGAAGGAGAAAAAACTGACCAAGAAACATTTTGAGAAATATTTCAGGAAGGCATTCTATCAGAGAAATATTATGACGATACGACTAAAGAATTCCATGAACATAATATGGGGAAACTTACCATGGACGCTTATGCCAAGAGATTCTTAGAGCTGTTGAGGCATGTTCCTTACCTCAAATATGAGAGGGCGAGGAATCAACATTTACTTAGTGGATTGCCACAATTCTATCATGATAGTGTTGAGTTTTATGAGCCTAAGACCTTGGAGGATATCATTAGGAACGATAAGTGTTACTATGATAAATCCAACCATAGGCAGGAGCATATTAAGGATTGGAAGATAAAGGATAAATTCGGATTCCAAAAGGAGGGATTTAAACCATCCTGATATAACAATTACAATAAATTTTCGTACTTCGTTCATATAAGTATAAATATGCACCAACAAAACTTTCCATCTTACAGTGGAAATAGGACAACACAACAGGAAAGGGAAAGACTAGGGGAACAAAAGAAGGGATCTCTAAAATGTTGGGGTTTCGGAGAGGCACATCTATTGAGATATTTCCTTCATAGGAAGCATGACAAAAAAAGAGTGTACCATGTTCAGGAGGCTACCATTGTCAATGATGTGGCTAGAAGTGTGCCTAGAATATATGTAGTTTTTTAGAATCGATGGGCAAACCACCAAGATTCTGTGGTGGATTTGGAAGTTATAATTTCCAAGAAACTCATTTCTATTTTGATTAACCTTGGTTCTAATATTAGTTATGTTTCACTTCAAGTTGTTGAAGCATGTGCCTTACATAGAAAGAAACATGCAAAGGCATGGTTGGTTTAGCTAGCAATAGAGAATAAGAGAAAAGTGGCAGAGGTAATAGAGGCTTGTCCATTTGAAATGAATGGAGTGCACACTCAAGCATCCTTCAACATCCTACCCTTAGGATCATATGATTTGTTGTTGGGGATGGACTGGTTGGATATTCATAAGGAAAACCAAAATTGTTATGAAAATCCATTAGAGTGTGAAGACAAAGAAGGCAATAAAAGGGTGTTGCAAGGTGTTCAAAAGCTTGTTTTATTTAGGCAGATATCAACATTTCAACTCAAGAAGTTTAGTTTAAAATGGTGTCCCTTGTATGCAGTACAATTTCTCAATGCAATATATACTAAAAAGATGAAGTTTGAGGATCACTTAGTGCTATGGTAATTTAAATATGTATTCCTAGAGGAGGTACCTGGACTTCCTCCTAAGTGACATCTCAATTTTTCAATAGATCTTGTACCTAGAGAAATGCCAACATAAAAAGTACCATACATAATGAGTACGCCAAAGTTGGTAGAGTCAAAAGCACAACTAAAGGAGATGAAGGATAAATGGTATATCAGTCTGAGTGTATCCCCAAGGGGAGAACCTGCACTTTTTGTCAATAATAAGGATGGTACATTGCAATTGTGCATTGATTACCAACATTTGAACAACAATGACCATCAAGAAAAAGTACCCATTTCCCAAGATTAATGATGCCTTTTATCAACTTAGAGGAGATACAATATTTTATAAGATTGACTTGAGATATGGATATCACCAAGTTATAATTAAGGATGAATACATCCAAAAGGTAATGTTTAGAATGAGGTATGGACACTATGAGTTTGTGGTAGTTCCATTTGGTCTTACCAACACACCTTCATGTGTTTGATGAAGAGTGTTATTAGAAAATATCTGGACAAATTCATTCGTGTATTTGTTGATGGTATTATAGTGTATTATAATACTAAGGAAGACCACAAAGAACAAATTAAGTTGGTGTTTTAGGTGTTCAGATATCACCAACTATATGCCAAATATATTAAGTGTGATTTCTTATAAAAGGAGATCATGTATTTGGGCCACATAATATCAGTAGAGGGAGTGGCAATAGATCCTAATAAGATCAAGGAAATAATGGATTGGTCTGCCCCTTGGAATGTAACTGAGGTAATATCATTTATGGGATTAGATGGGTATTATAGAAGGTTTATATGGAATAAATTTTTAGAAAAATAAATAAATAAATAAATTTGTATGGTCAATTAAGTGTGAATCCAACTTTTAGTAGATGAAGCATCTCTTGATTAATGTCCATGTTTTGAATATTGTATACCCTTAGAAGGATTTATTGGTTTTCATTGATGATTGGAAGAAATGAATTGGCAGAGTTCTTATGCAATAAGGACAAGTGATTTGTTATGAATCACAAAATTTGAATGACAATGAATAGTGGTATGTCACTCATGATTTGGAACTTGCAACAATTTTTCATGCATTAAAGATGTGGAGGAATTACTTGTTGGGAAGAATATTTGTCTTGATGACAAATCATTGAGGTATGAATTATTTATTTGATCAACCATGGTTGAACTCTAGACAGGCCATATGGATGGAACTAATTAGCAAGTTTGATTTCAAAATCAAACATATAAAATGAAAAAAAAAAGAGGTGGAAGATGCACTCAGTCGAAGTGTGTAAACAATGCACTTACTAGAAGAAAGTGTATGTGAGTCTAACATCAAGCAGAGAATTAGAATCCTCTTGGAAGAAGATAAATTTTTCAATTTAGTAAGAGAGGGTTTGCAGAAAGAACCTAGTGAGAAAACGTATGAGGGATATTAGTTTACAACATATGAACTACTATTGTATAATAACAAGTTATATGTACTTGATTCAGTAGAGCTAAACCACCTCATTATGGATGAATTTCATCGGAGGCCTTATGTGGGTCATAATGGTTATCAATAAATGATAACATTAGTGAGGAATCTATATTACTGGCCAAGAACGAAGCAAGATGTTGTTGGGTATATTTCCAAGTGTTTGGAGTGTCAACAGGTCAAAGTTGAACAGAAGAACCCTACACGATTATTGAAACCATTGTGAATTCCATAATGGAAATACGAGAAAATATCTGTGGATTTTATTACTGGTTTCCAAATATAGTTAGGAAACATGATACAATCGTGGTAATGGTGGATAAGATTAGCAAGGAAACTCATTTTATTCCCATAAAACATACTTTTAAAGCTATATATGTTGATGACATTTTAATGAAAGAGATTTTAGATTGTATGGTTTTCCCAAGACCATCATTTTAGATCGAGATGTGCAATTCACATCAAATTTCTGGAAAGGCTTGTTTTTAGGCTTGGGAATGCAATTGGAATTTAGCACAACCTACCATCTTCAAATAGGTGGTTAAATAAAAAGAGTAAATAAAGTGATGGAATCCATGCTAAGGATGCATGCCATGCATCAACCCAAACAATGTGAGGAATAATTACCCCTGGTAGAGTTTTCGTACAATAATGTTTATCAAGAATCATTGAAGATGGTCCCATTCAAGGCTCTATATGGAAGAAAATGTAGATTTCCAATGTTTGGATAGTCCAGTGGATAGGATCACACTTGTACTAGAACTGTTAGAGGAAATGGAGTAGGAAATGATCAAAATAAGGAAAATTTTGAAGGTATCCCAAGATATGAAGAATATCTATGCAGACATCAAGAGAACTCATAAAGAGTTTAAGGTTAGAGACCATGTGTATCTCAAGGTAAAACCCAAGAGAAGGTCCCTAAGAATGGGGAATTATGCTAAGCTAGTGCCCCACTATTGTGGACCATTTGAAGTCTTGGAAAGAGTGGGACTAGTGGTGCATAGGCTTTCCATGCTACCTACTGTTAGAAATCCCAATGTTTTCCATGTATCTTTATTAATGAAGTATAATATTCATGATTCTAATCATTTTTTTTATTGGACTATGATATAGGTGGAACTAGAGGGATAAATCTAGCCGAATCCTCAATGCATCCTGGATAGAAAAGATAAATTACTCTGGAACTAAGCCATCGTGTATGTCAAGGTGAAATGGAAGAACTTTGGAGCAGTTGGACACTTGGGAACTAGAAGATTGCATGATGATGGCATACCCATTCTTGTTTTCTATATAAAAGTGTGTATATGGTGTTTAAAACACTGGTAATAATGGTTCCTTAAGGGAGAGGGGAATTTAACATCTTGTCTTCTCCCAATATTATAATTATGTTTAAGGCTTCATGTATTGTGATTTAGGAATTATGTGATTGTGTTTATGATAATGAAAACACTAGGCAAATTATTGAGAAGGAATCCTTGAGTACTTTCCATGATACCATGGGTGGGATTGGTTGGGTGGAGTTGTGAAGTTTTAATGAAGAAATTGGGAATCTTTCCAGCATTCCAACTCACATCTACACAACTTAATGGATGAATTTACCAATGCACCTAGATGGAAATGACCCATGAAACTTGATTATGGTGATTAGATTGGGTAGTTGAGAAATTATAACTTCCTTCAAATCTGGTACCTGGAAGAGTGAAGGGTCGACTACAACCTCAACTAGAAGGATGCACAAGATTTTTGTTGGCTCAGGGGTAGACCCAGGGTTCAATGCTACAACAACGCACCAACAAAACCCTAACTATTGGCCCTTTCGGCAACACCTATGAAGCAAATGAAGTCTCACCCGAGGTAGAGGCAGGGGTGGTTGCAGGACTCAGATGTCTGCAACCTTAGCTGGGACACAGATCTGTGATTCTAACACTTAATAGATCACTTAGCAATTAATCTTCATCAATATTCAGTTCTTAGTAACAACGCAGACGTACCCTAATTACAGAGTATTACAGTATGCAACCTGATCCATCATCTAATAACACTTAACATAAAAGGAACACATTAGATCTAGCAGATTCAAGCACTAAGCACATCCATATAGGTCATATCTATCATTCATTCACATGATTAGGCACAAAGAAACATCAGATCTATCTAACATTCATCACATAGAAACACATCGATACATCGCACAAAGCAGAGCAACACAACATTTACGTGGTTCACCCCCACCCTGGGGCTACATCCACCAAATTTTCTTCTTTATTAGTGTCTTCAATCAATTACAACACACAGTCACCAAAAACCCTTCTGCACACAGGATAGAAGATCTGCGCAGCTCGCTAGATCCTTCTTCCTTGTGTTGTAGCACAAAGACTTCTATAATCTCTATAATAACTTGCACTTAGCTTTGTAACCCTTCTACAGTCATGCACAGAGAACTACTAGCACTTAGCTTACATTGCATAGATAGACTACCATCCTCTTACTTACTTCGCCTAGACATCTATTTATACATACAAAAGTGGGCCTAAGCGTGGGTGAACCCATGGGCCAACATCCTTTTCCTATTACATTGTCCCAAAACCCAAAAAGGGGCCCGAAATTGGGCCCATATCCCCTGATTTCTACTTTGTCTGGCGCTCCATCTTTGATAGGCTATCGAAGTCCCAAAAACAGTCAAATGTGACCAAGTGTTCCTCAAAACTTGGTGAAGGGACAACAGGCCCCCAACACTCACCTGTGACTCATCCCAAGTCACTCTGGTTTGAGAAATTCCACTTTGAACACCCCGAGCTTGGCTCAAGCTGCTTCGATCTGCTGCAGTACTATTGCTTCTTGCTTAGTGAACTCCTAAATAAGTGCATCATTGAATGGTCTTTCGAGGCGTTGTTCTATTGTACTCACAACCTGTTCAAGTTATACTCCTTGGCTTTCAAGTTTAGTGAATAATTGACATGCCTTTTCTTGCACTGGTTGAAGTCATTGAGAGACTTCCATTACTTTACTCTGGAGTGTGTGTACTTGTTGCTGGGTCATGCGTTGCTCTGGAAACCT
>JASDQU010739571.1:186445-199821 GCA_032191745.1 Picea mariana | reverse complement strand
CCATTATCATATAGAGATAAATGTGAAAATATCTTCTTAAATGATAGCAAGGATGATTCATTTAGGGTTGAGTATAGAAATGTAGGAGGAATATGCACATGAGAGTAAAAACAATTCAACACAAGACTTAAATGATCCTTGATAGAAATAACATGAAGAGATTAGCCCATACCTCCAATTACCTAAAGTGAAAACAATGTTAAGCACATGAAAAAGATCATATCACTTTGGAATCATTACCAGATAAGTAATGGAGCAGGTTTCTGTAGTACCAAAATAGAAAAATGAAAATAATTAACAAGGGGCAGAAACAGAGTGACGAGATGTATACGAGGGCTTGGAGAAGTTTATGGTAGGGAGCGTGCAATAATTGAGAGTAACCATATGTTTACTGCATAATTAGTCTAATTCCTTTAGTAAAATGAAAAATGTTGAATTTATATGTCTTAGTACTTAAATCGAGAAGCAAAACTTGAATATATGATTAGAGATACCAACACCTTATTACCAGTACTAGATCACCCGAGTACCGGATGGAAGTAGGGTTGTGCTTCAATAATGGAATAGCACAGAGTTGTGGTTCTTTACTGGAATAATGCAAACCCCCTCCTTTGGTACCAGATGAGCACAGAAGAGACCATCAGTTCCAGATGAGCATAGTACCGGATGAGCACAGGAATGTTGTTCAGTACCGGATGAACGCAAAATTTCTCCTTTGGTACCAGATGAGCACAGAGATGACCATTAGTACCAGAATAGCGCAGACCTCCTCCCACAGTACCAGATAAATGCAGAGTTAAACATTGTTTGCAGTACCGGATGAACACAATTCTGCAGTACCAGAAGAGAATGGTACCGGAATTCTAGAAATGACTATCAAATCTCAGCACTGAACATGTTGATTTGGCCTCATCGACGGAACTTGCAAAAGAATATGAAGGTTTCAGCAACCACTCCCCCATGCCTAAGGTTTTGCATGGCCTCATGCAAACAATGTGAGATGCTAAAAAAAACTTCTCAGAGAGTTGTGAACATTTGCTAAAAACAAACCAATAGAACTAATTAAAACTAGATTTTTATTCATGCTTACAAACATAAAATTTAGGGAAAATGTCAAAAGTTGAATTATAACTATGAATAAAATAGTTTGGAATTAGCATTTAGTTTCAACTTCTATTAAAAATATCATTGAATTGATCATCCTTGTGAAATAGTGGTCTTAAAATAGATAGGTAATGATAAAGCACGAATGCATCATTTTTAACAACTTAAGGAAAAAGAAGAACTTTGAAAAAATAGGTCATGAAGCACTCCCTTAAGTGTTATCTTTCGTTGAAAAGGATGCCTTCTCCTCTTTGAAACCCTTCCAGTATTATGTGTGCATTCGAAGGATGAATAGATTCCCTTCTCATAAGATTCCAAACAAAATTGTCATAACTTTTAGAAAGAAATCTACTATAGGAATGAAAGATCTTAAACTGATTGCTTTATTAGCTTTTGACATTCCCATTTATGAAAAGTATGAAATATAGGTTGCATTGTACTTATGTGCAACATTTATTTATTTATTTACCTATCCTACTCTATTTGAAAAAAAGAAAATGTCCTTCAAGTATAGGAATATTTCTAGTGAAGCCATGTGCATAACAGGGTTAAATATATCCATACTCGTGTTTAAAAGATCAATTTTAATGCATACCAGAGTATGAAGGACCAACTGCTTTGATGATGAGATCAAGCAATAATGAAAAATAAAAGAGTGGTGTGACCTAATAACTAATTGAAACCATATTTCAATAGGATCACTGTATTCTTCTTTCTCTTCTTTGTTTAGGTCACACTGAATGTCTTCCTCTACCATGCTATGCAGATTATCCTCTTCAATATGATTGGCCTTTGGAGTACATACAGTATATGTTGAGAGGCATGATAAGGACTTTTGAATCTCAGGTTCCACTGGTTTCTCTTCATTGAATTCTATCCATGATTCTTTATTCTCCTCAACAAATTGACAAGAGGAATCCGACGAGACTTCTAAATATTCCCATGGAGAGACAACTAGATTATTGACTGCTGTGAAGATGTGCTCTTCCTGAGAGGCAGATATCCCAGTTGCTACTAGAATGCGATAAAGTTCTTGGAGGAACATTCTTCAAGCTCTTGATCACCCTTGAATTACTCTAGATGGTTGATGATACTTGTTTCGCAACATAGATTAGTACTCGGGGGATTCTTACAGCACCCCAAACATGATTTATCATCAAAGATATGAACTTTAAAACTATTTGTAAAAACAAAACAGACCAATCTTGAACTCCTTGCGTTACTAGGACCCTGTTGTCACCAAGTTATTGGTTCTCACAAGTTATCTCATCATAAATAAAACTAAATTTTCATAAATAAAAACACACTTGCATCAAAAGAAGAGAGGACAACCTAACTTTGGAGCAACCCCACCAAAGTGGATGTGTGGGCTCTTCCCGCACGTCTTACCATCTTCTCTTTTCCCTTAGGTCATCCATAAAACCAATCCAAAACCATTAAATAAATCTGATTCTAATACTACCTATTACCGTTTACAACTCCTCGGTAGCGACGCCAAAATGTTGGTGCAATTATTTGCATAATATATTACCAAACATAAATTATCGACTGAGGTTTGTCATCAGTAGAGTTGATGCACTATATGTGCCGATAACAAATAGGTTCCTATGTCTGATGAGTATAGCATAAATAAGAAACATTCAATAACAAAATACTATGTTTTCAAAGATAACACTCTTCACACAATTCATAAATTAGAAAGCAAAACTTGCAATCATGCACTCAAAATATTTTGCTCAGATAATGCCTTGTCCATTTACAAGATCATGAAGTGGAAAGAAGGACTTTGAATTTGTTATCTATAGCTGCTACTCTTAACAACAACTAGCAAGCAAATCTGGGCACACTTCAACAATACAACTCCAAACTTAGAAGAGAAAACTGATAACAAAACTTCTCAAGAAAACAATGAAAAAGGTTCTATCTTAGGGAACAATCCTTTTCATTCTAGGCTTATGAATTAGAGAGATGAACTTAAGAAGCTTGTTTCCTGTAGCAATCAAAACAATAATTAACAGTCAACTTTATCTACTCTTAAACATAAATCAATCCCAACTCTATTCTATTCAATCAAACCTTGTTTAGTACAGGAAGCAACCAACATGACTGGAAGACTTCATTATGGGATATGAAGATAAGAGATAAAGTCCTATGGTTCGTGTACCACTGAGAGCACCACACTTGCAAACTCAAAATAACACTCTTTGCTTAGCAATTCCACACATCAAATTCTTATCAATTAAATGTCATCATGTAGAAGTAGAAAATGAAACTATCTATTATGTCCAATATCTAATTACTCACACTGATTTATAAGAAAATGATTATATGCTGAACTTTAAAATGTATTAGAAATCATTGACAACATATACAATTGTTAAATGTTCACAGTCACACAATTACACAGAAATCTAGAATTATAATTACAAATAAAATACAATGAAGCTTACCTTGATTGGATCGGTGGGCCCTTGTCGTACCAACAAGGAATCTTGTGAAAAAATTACAGAGAAGAATATTTTATCATACACACGAAATCCATGAATTGCAACTTATCTCATTACTTTAGAAAAACAGAGTACCATCAATAGTTTTCAAAAACTAATCCTACAACATAACTATTCTTCTCTTCAAGAACGAATCTTACACCATAACAATTCCTTTCTACTCAGACCTATGAGGTATTACTTATACATTAAATCCATGGATGGATGGATGAAACCGAATCCCCAAGCTAAGAAAACAATTTTTACAATTTTAGGATAAATCCCCAAAATTTGTGTTTTTTAACAATTTGGGCAAATTCGAGTTAGTCTCCCACCCATATCTCCCAAACCAATTATAATTTTGAAAAATGGCCTGCACATTACTCCATTTTGTCATATTTTGGACAAAACCCATGGATTAGAATTTCTAGATCTGATACCATATGCACGGAAATGGAGGCGCAAGTATGTAGTTTGAGTTTTTTTGCTAATTTTAGCAGAATCATTCCCCCTGAGTTGGAGGTCCACATGTGCAATTTGGGTGAATTATGACTTAGGTATCCACATGAAAACATCGCTCTAGACGAAACCCATGAGCCTGATGTTCTTCTAAAAACATTCAAAATTTCCAAATTATGTCTAGTATCGGATTAACACAGGTTGGTACTGGAATAGGTGGAACCTTGGTACCGGAATAGACTGGGTACCGGATCATGCTACTTGAAATTCAAAGTGATTAGGATCATACAAAATCAACCATTTTAATTGAATTAACTCAAGAAAATTAAACAAAACATGCCTTAATCATAAGTTACCTCTTATACACATGAGCAAAGTCACCAAGTGTATTTATGGAGGAAACAATCAATTAGATACACATAGCATAGGTAGAATAGGCTCAGATAGAGGGTAGTATAGGGCATTAGACGTGTCAAAACTGAGACTCAACAATCATGTAAGGGTGTAAATATGAGATCAAGAGCGTAAAGAGAGTGGAAATTTGAAATCCCACCAGCCTAAGAGAGTTAGTGGGTCAAGTGTGTTACATATGCCCTATGGAAGTTAGGGTTCCTGAATGATTGTGAAATCAATTTCAAACAAGTTAGCTTGGAATTTTTTCTATAAATTATTTATTGGGAAGTTTCAAACATTGAAAATTTTCATAGAGAGAGAGAGGAAATATCTTGGTGTACATGTGGTACAAATTTCACCTGTGGGTTCGTTACACTTTCAGAGATATGCCCTATGGAAGTTACGGTTTTTGAATTTTCCTAAAATTAGTTTCAAAAAGGTCGGTTTGGCACTTTTGTTATAACTTATTTTCTGGGATGTTTTATACCTTGAAAATTTTCAAAGACAGAGGAGAGGAGAGATCTTGGTGTACATGTGGTATAAATTTCAAATGTTGGTTCGCTATTCTTTTGGAGATATTCCCTATGGAAGTTAGGATTCTTGAATGCTGCTAAAATTAGTTTGAAACATGTCATATTGGAACTTTTTCTATAACTTATTTTCTAGGATGTTTCAACATTGAAATTTTGTAGAGATAGAGGAGAAATTTTGGTGTATGTGTGGTAAAAAATTCATATTTTGGTTCATTTTACTTTCTGATATATTCTCTATGGAATTTAGGGTTTCTGAATGGTCCTAAGATCATTTTCAAAAAGTTCATCTTGGTATTTTCACTATAACTTCTTTTTTCGAACTCTTCAAACTGAAAATTTTAGAGAACATAGGAGACATATAAAACTGCCTCAAGTAACAATTTCATAATAATATTTTTAAAATTGGATACATGGCATGCTATACAATTTCATTCTTGGGAAGAGGCCCAAAACATCAATCTTTAAGAAAGTTACCATTTGGAAATTCAAATTTTGGTCAGACCTAGTAAAGGTAGAAGTAGTGAGAATACCTGGTGAAGGAAGAAATAATGAGTAGACTTGGTGAAGGTAGAAGAAACAAGTAGATCCAGTGAATCCAAAAGTAGGAAGAAGAATCGGTAAAGTTTGGTGCAGCTCACACAAATATATTGGTTTCTCTTGATAAGTTAGTTCTTAGAGGTGGGGATTGGTGTCTCTAGTAGATTGGTGTCTAAGAATATTTATAAGATTAGGTTGGTTCCACTCAAACAAAGAGATTTGCGTCTCTTCCTAATTTGTTTCTTAGTAATGGGGATTGGTGTCTCCAGTAGTTTAGTATCTACAAAGACCTGTAATGTTAGGTTGGTGCCTACTAGTATTTGTACCAGTGGGGATTGTTGTCTCTAGTAGGTTGGTGGCTACAAATAATTATAAAGAGAATTTTTGTGGTTTTCTCTCGAAAGGATTTCCACATAAATCTTGTGTTCCATGTTTTGCAATTAATAGATCTCACATGTGAGTTTTTTCTTATGGTTGATGAATGTTTGAAAAATTCAAAAAATGTATTACACTAATTCACCCCCCCTATTAGTATAAGTATGTGATAAATAGCTACAAAGGAATCTCATCATATTGTACTGGGAGGCCCATCCACTGAAAGTTGTCACAACTTCAAACGTACTTTTTGGCATCTTTGAAAAGAGTGGGACAATAATACCCCGAATGAAGGACTTTGTAGGTTGTTCTCTTGTTAGTGAAGTTCCCTTAGCATGGCTCGTCGTAATAGGATTTCACGACATCAAACATTTCATCTTCACACACACACACCTTCTAATGATAAAGTAAGGTCTTGTATGAAAGAGGTCCTCTCCAATCCAAGAATAGGAGTTATTGAGTCTGATGATCTTTTGTTTTTCTATGGATGATAGATGTTGTGGAAATTTTCCTGTAGCCAAATAGTTAGCCACATATGCAAACCAAGGGGAATTGGTAGATACAAAAAACAAATTCTCATAAGGAAAATTATCATTTAGAGGAGTTACGTGTCCTTCATTATGAATCCTAGAAAGGAAATATGCTACTAAATTTTTCCTTCTAGGTCTATCTAGATTACTAATATTAAAATCCTATAACAAAAAAATCCATCTAGTTATCCTACAATTGGTTATAGTTTTGATCATTAAATACCTAATGGAATAATGATCAGTATGAATGAAAACATCATGCCTCGTGATGTAATGTATGAATTTGTTAATTGCATGCATAATTGTTAAAAAATCATTTTCCAATACCGTATAACTTAATTCAGCCGGTGTTAGGTTTTTACTAATAAAGTAAATGGCGTAAGATAAAGGATTTTCTTGTTGTCCTAATACTTCTTCGAGGGATGTGTTAGAGGAATCTGTTGAAATGTGAAATGGAAGAAACTATCTTGGCCCCCTCAAAATTGTTTCCTTGGCAAGCTTCTCTTTTAGTGCCTCGAAATCATTTTGATAGTGATCATCCCAAGAAAAATAAATATCCTTAGTAAAAAAATTCAATAAAGGAGTGGCTATTCTTGTAAAAATTTCTATGAATTGTCTATAATAGCCATCATTTCCTAAAAATATTTTTACATATTTTGGAGATAATGGAACTGGAAGCTTTGATATGACTTTAACCTTCACTGGATCAACTTGAATTCCTGCACAAGATATGAACTTACTAAGAAAAATGCCAGTACTTTGCAACATACAACATTTAGCATCACTTAATGAAAGGTTGGTCTCTTGGAATCTTATGACAACTTTCTCTAAATTCTCTATTGCTTCATGAAAAGAATCATCGTACATAGAAAATCCATCCATTTAAACTTCCATGCAATCATGGATCGGATAAGAAAAATAGCTATTAACACTCTTTGGAATGTAGCAAGATAATTACATATTCCAAAGGGATACACTTTGTAAGTGATTGTACCTCATGGACATGTCAAAGTTTTATTGTCCTAATCTTTTGGTGCAATCTGTATCTAGTTATAACCACTAAATCCATCAAGAAAAGAGAAGTACTTTTTACTAGCTAACCTATCCAAAACCTGATCAATAAATTGGAGAGGGAAGTAATCCTTCAAAGTGGATTTATTAAGTTCTCTGTAATCAATATAAATTCACCAATTAACTTTCTTTTTAGGCACTATTAGAAGAGTTGAGACCCATTGGCTATCTAAAATTGGGTAGATAAAATTGGCATCAAGTAACTTTTGTAGTTCTTCTTTAACAATCTTTTTTAGAGCTGGGTTTGTGTGTCTCTGGGGTTGTCTAATGGGACGATAATTCTCCTGAATATATATATGATGTGTGAAAGTATCAGGGTAAATTTATCTCATGTAATGATAAGTCCAAGAAAGTGCATCATCTGTATTTTATGAGCATAACGAAATGAATACAAATTGTTAAAAGATGCTTAACACAGACTACCAGAGATATAGTAAAATCTGTTTTCTATTCAATAAGAAAATAAGCTGAAACTATAAAATGCAGCGGAAAACAAGCTTGTTGGAATGGTGGCGGGTTATCTCTAAGAAGAGATGTGAAGATTTTGCTCATTCGCAATAATATGATTACAATGACGCTTTGAAGGCCTTTTTACAATAAAAAGGAATGTCAAAAACCCTAGACATAAAAAACCCTAACCCTAGGAGATGAAGCACCAAAAGTCATGTGGGCCCCGTTTGGGTAAGTTAGTACATCAACTTCTCGGGGTCATAAATTTTTCATGCGATATTCGTTTTAGTTGCACAATATCCTGTTGGAAAGGTCTATTTGACTGTGGAGATCTCTAAAAACATTTTTTAGGGCCTCAAAATGGCCCCTTAAGTCAGGGACCCGAAAACTAGGAAACAAACTGCCAAACTGGAAAACTGCCAAAATGAACAAGTTGGAATAGGTGGGAGGCCACCAAAATCCATTTGGATAAATCCTACCCCCTTAGGAAGCAATGGTATCTATTGCATTGAGTTCCCTCATCGGATGAGAAAATTTCTGTTGAATTTACCCCCAGGTGAGCCACTTGCCTTGGTGCAGGAGCTGCCATGCTTTAACAACTCGATAAAGTTGTATCCTTTGTTGTCGGGTTCCCTTGATCTGTGTGTCCACAATATGATCAATGGATTCATGTTGCATGCAATAAGGGTTGACCTCTGTTGGTTTCAACTGCTCTACTATCTCTGAGGTTTCCAATAATGGTGGGAAATATGGCCGAAGGAGAGCCACGTTGAAGTCTAGGTGAAGGCCAAGGAAAGGGGGAATGTTGAGCGCAAAAGCATTGTCACCCATAACTTTGGTGATAGTGTATGGCCCATACCAGAGTGGGAGAAGCTTCTGATGAGTCCCTATAAGGCGTTCTTTCTGCAAGTGAAACCAAAATTTGTCGCCCATATGAAACTTATGTGGCACCTGACGTTGATCATGGCATTGCTTGTAATTGGCATTAGACCTCTGTAAAATATCCTGAACTTGTTGGCAGATGTTATGGATCCTGTCAATGAAACAAGTGGCTTTTTCAGCTTTTGGTGGAGCAGAAGATGAGTCGACTGAGGTGTTTTCCAACAGTAGTGCAACATACATGGGGCCCAATGGTTGGAATCCCAACCCCACCTGAAATGGGTTGTGGCCAATTGAGCTATGAAGGGCTCGGTTGTATCTATGTTGGACATAGGGAAGACTCTCATCCCATGTGCAGGGGTTATTGGAATTGTACATGCGCAAGATATGTATGATCATCCGATTGACGACTTCAGTTTGACAATTTGTCTCGGGGTGGAAGGCAGTGGATTTGGTGAGCTTCGTATCCAGCAGTGACCAGAGGCTTGACCAGAATGTGCTGAGGAAATGACTATCCCAATATGAGACAATGGTTTGTGGGATCCCAAAGTGTACCTAGGCACATTCAAAGAAGAGCTTGGTAGTGGCCTCTGTAGTGATGTTCTTCTTGCAGGCGACCATAATCGCCATCTTTGAAAAGTGATCAACAACCACAAAAACATAGTCATTTCCCCTCTTGGTGGATGGGAGGCCTGACATGTAGTCCATTTATATGGATTCCCATGATTTTTCAAGAGTAGGAAGAGGGGTGTACAAGCCCTGTTTCTTAGTGGTTAGTTTGGAAATAACACAGGTGGTGCAAAACCTGATATACTTGCCAACATCATGTCGAAGTTTCGGCCAGTAGAAGTGTTTTTGTAGCACCGCCACTGTCTTTTCAATGCCAAAGTGTATTGCCACCCGACTGTAGTGAGCTTCCCAAATCAGCTTCGCGTGCTCACTTGATGGAACACAGAGATGGCCCAGACGACACAACAACCCGTCCTGAAGATGGAAATTAGCGACCACTGAGTTTTCTCCCAACATTTGGTAGGTGGTGGAGAAGTCAAGGTCTATCTCATAGAGGTGGGTCCATCCAGAGGTCTCATGGTCGCAAGATTCTAGCACCATGGTGAGTTCCACGACTGGAGGTCAGATGAGGAAATCAACAACTCGGTTGGTACTTCCTATTTTATACTTGATGTTGAGGTGGAACTATTTTAAGTATGTGGACCACTTCTAATGGTGGTCATTCTACAATTTTCCTTGGGTCTGCATGAATTGTAGTGGCTTGTGATCAATGTGTATATCTTTCTCCTTCCTCAGAATGTAATGTCTCCACTGGTGATAGGATTTCACAACGGAGTACAATTATTTTTCGTAAGTAGGGTACTTAAGGACAACATATGATAGTGTATCACTATGATACGCCACAGGGTGGCCGTGTTGAGTGAAAACGATGCCCACAACACAGTCTAAAGCATTTGTCTCAATCTCATAGGGATGTTGCAGGTTCGGTAATGAAAGTACCAGGGGTAAGCACAAACGTTGCTTTAAGTCATTGAAGGCTTGTTGTTGGGACAGGCCCCACACAAATGTTTCCTTACCACCACCCCTGGTTACTTGGCTAAGGGCCCATGCGATATGAGATAATCCAAACATGAACCTGTGATAGCAATTAGCGAGGCCCAAGAAGCGTTGAATCTCAGTGAGTGTAGTTGGGGATGGCCAGTTACGGATGACATGGATCTTGGTTGGATCCACACACACACCATGTTGATCAACAATGTAGCCTAATGAATGGGCCTTGTCCATTCCAAAGGATCATTTTTCCAAGTTTTCATATAGTCTGTGTTGACGTAGGGTGTGTAGAACCTACTGGATATGTTGAAAGTGTTCTGACCAAGTATTTGTTAAGGTTTAAGCTATTATTAGGTTTTGTTTCAATTCACTAGAAAACCATAGAATAGATAGGATTCCTGAGAAATACACAATCACAAGAGACACATCATTTATCTTTGGAAGCCCTCATGGGGGAGAAAACCCAATGAAAAATTCCTTAATATAGATAGCGAATACAATGGCAAGAAATAAATCAAACAATACAGAAAATCCTCTCTCGAGAATGTGCCCCTCTCTCTCTTCCTTCTTCTTCAACTGCATCTCCAAACTTGCGCTCTGATGAACAAGTGAGTGAGTGAACAAATGAAGCATTGGCCTCTCTTATTTATACAATATGGTAGGTGATGAACTGAGGTGTCTTTTCACTAGTAGGGATGACTTCTCATTCTGGGTGGTTATAGCCACTTTAATACATTATGGGGTCGAATTTTCATTTAGCCTATTAAAATTAGGGTTTTACCAATCTGCAAAAGGGGATTTGGTCATTTACAATACCCGACATGATCAATTCGAAAAATGGGATTGATCTAATGAATAATACATCAATAATAAATAGAATACTCTTTGCAATTACATTATTTCAACACTCCCCCTTAACAAGAAGGGTATTCTACAACAACACCAGACGAGAGAGGGGGAAACATCATCAACATAATCTTGGAACACTGACTGGCGTATCTATAAATCATCGAAAGTTTTTCTCATCATCATCATTCACAGCATGGAGTTGGAGTAGCATCATCATTCTTCTTTAGCATGCAGCTAAAGTAATATCATGAACATCTTTAGCATGAGGCTAAAGTAACATCATCATCTTAAGCATTGAAGCTAAAATAACATTATCATCATCATCTTCAGCAAGAAGCTAAAGTGGCATCATCAACATCACCTTTAGCAAGAAGCTAAAGTGGCATCATCAACATCATCTTTAGCAAGAAGCTAAAGTGGAATCATCAACATCTGCATCAACATGGATTAGTATAACACTAATACATCATCATCATCAATAACAACAACAACACAACACAAAGGCTGGAGCATCATCAACATCAACAATGGGATGAGAGTCTTCAGCACGAGGCTGGCATCACAACACGAAGCTGGCAACACATCATCACAACATGAGGCTTGAACATCATCACAGTACGAGGCTGGCATCACAACACTTAAGTTGGCACATCATCACATCACGAGTCTAACACATCATCACAGCACAAGGCTAACACATCATCAAAACAATTAAGTTGGCACATCATCACAAAAATTAAGCTGGCACATCATCACAACAATTAATATGTCACATCATCACAACAATTAAGCTGGCACATCATCACAACAATTAAGCTAGCACATCATCATAGCAATTAAGCTGGCACATCATCACAACAATTAAGCTGGCACAACATCATTTTGTGGTACTCTGACAGTCCCTAAGGAGATGCCCAGGAATCATAATATTTCCTAGGATATAAAATCCTAATTGAGCTACCACGTGGTACTCTAACAGACCGTCCTTACCGGACCTTCGATATTTGCCCAAGAATCATAAGATTCCTTAGGACTATAAAAATCGTAATGGAGCTACCACTATTGATCATGATACCATAGTATCATCAGCACTACTCCCCCTTTCGAGGAAAGTCCTTTCGGACTATACCGAGCTTGTCTCAAAAGTATTTAAACTTTACATGAGATAGAGGCTTGGTTTGCAACCTGCTCATCTAAGCCAACATATTGGCGTTTTATATCTCTTCTCTGCATCATATCATGGGTGAAGTGATACCAGATCTCTATGTGCTTTGAATCATCATGGAACACTTGGTTTTCCATCATTTTTATACAACTTGGTTATCACATATAATCACAGTGGCTTCCATATCTAAATCAAATAGATCAGTTCACAACATCTGAAGCCAAATGGCTTCACAACTGGCAAAACATACAACAATATATTCTGCTTCTGTCGTGCTTGGAGCAATGTTGAATTACTTCCTACTCTGCCATGAGATCATGGCTAACCTCAGACTGAAACAACATCCTGAAGTGCTATTTCTATCAGAAACACTTCCAGCTCAATCTGAATCTGTGTAAAAACTCAGTCTGAAGTCATGATCTCTAGTATAATACAGACCAAAATCCAACGTACCCTTAAGGTATCTCATCATATGTTTTGCAGAAACAATGTGAACACGTCTAGGTTTGTTGGCCCTTGACCAAGTTTTGAGGATCCTTTTTCATGTTTGACCTACTTTTCGGACTTTGACAGGCTGTTGAAGGAGGAGCGCAAGTCGAAGCAGAGATCGCGAGATCTCGGCCCCTTTTTACGGATTTTTGGGTTTTGGGCTTATGTAATGGGTATGGGGATGTCGACCCATGGGTTTACCCATGTTTAGGCCTAATTTTGTCATGTATAAATAGATGTCTAGGCGATGTAGAAAGGGGCTTGATACCTTGCTAAGTGCTAGGGAAAGGGGGAAATCTATGTGATGTTAGGTGCTAAGTGCAAGTGGTAATTGTAATTGCTTTGTGCATACTGTGTAAGACTTGTAGAGCTAAGTGCAAGTGATCATAAGAGACTATGGAAGGCTTTGTGTTGTAACTCAGGGAAGGAGGATCTAGCGATGTGTGCAGATCTCCTTTCCTCTGTGGAGTAAGATCTCAAGGCTCTGTGCATGTAG
>JASDQU010739571.1:139099-181625 GCA_032191745.1 Picea mariana | reverse complement strand
TTTTTGTAAAAAAGACAAAAATACTTTAGGGTTGGTCCACTTGTCACTTTTCCAAAAGTGACAAGTGTCTTGTGACCTAACCCTAAGCCTTCACCTCTCCTTTATAAATAAGAGGGTTGGCATTGTAAAAAAGGGAGGATGAATATAGTAACAAAGCTCTGCTGAAATTTATAAGACTATTTGTGTGTGTGTACTTGTTGAATTTTAGTTGTTGGATGTGTCATTTGTTGGTTAAGGGTTGAGGGGTAGGGGTAAATGCTTGTTATGTTAGCTATCTCCAGGAGGGATTGGTTAGCTAGGTGTTTGTTGTTGCTTCCTTGGGTTTAACTTGCTTACTTTCATTTTCTAACAACATGGTTTAACTTGTTTAATGTGTTTTAGTGCAGATTTTCTAAAGTATTCAATTGTTTTCAGCCTTAGCTAGTGGCTGGGAGTCCTAGGGCCCCTTTGGAGAACCCTTAAATAGACCTCATAGCTAGATGTCCATACTTGTTTGCTTTATCTATTCATTCATGTATATTTCTGTTATGTTTTCTTACCATTAACCTTGCTATCCCAAACAGGAAAATCAATCATTTTGGTCAATTTCCCCCCAGAGGACAGCTATCTTAGTTGGTTGTTATACATTTCTTATGTGTAATTTTCTGCTATGTTTATTTCAGTTTTTCCATACATAAATACTAAAATTTTGTTGTTTGCCTAGAAGGATACAACCGGTCACCCACTCTGCTTCTCTTAAGCAGTTGGGGACCACCTAGAGACCTATTTGGGGCAAAGGGGTTAGCAGGGCAGTGGAGAAAAACACACATTTCAATCGGTAAATCCTATCCAATCACTCTCATATACACTTTAATTATCACTTGCACTCACTCCAAAAAAAATTTGATATACATATCAATGTTTATATGTTCGATTTGTGTAAGTAGTTTGAATGGTTCACTTGTGAATTCATGTTAAAAAATTGGTTAATACTTGTGTAGATAACAGTCACACATTTTATATTTCAAACACTAAATTTCCAACCCCCATACAAGGATTTAGTTGAGGATTTCATGCATATGGCGGCTTAGCCATTCAAAAAGAGTTTCAACCCATTCCTTTGGGTCGAATGGTGTAATTGTTATGTTGTAATCATCTAATCCTGCTACATTTTCATTGCATCTTTTTTCGCTCACTAATCTACAGGTGGCTGCCCCAAAAAGGGGCCATGCATAATCAGCAAGCTAAATACATGCAAAATGGCGCAAAAAAGACTTGAAAATAATTCAGGGGTCCGCCCCATACACAGAAAACAAAAAACTTATATTATTTAGATATTTACATACACATATTATCTAGCCGTGACATATATGTCACCCATCTATTTACTTGTTTTATGTATATAGTTTCAAGATATATTTCAATTTCAATAACTAAGAGGCACACTTGTGAAAGCAAGGTGTGACCTCACCACGTGGATGGTCTGGTATTTCATTTTATGCAATTTCAATTTCATAGAATATTAAGAGTCAAAGCCAGGGATTCTTCATCTGGAGCCCCTCGGAAGTTGTCTAGTTAGTATAAGTCGAGTGGTCTTTCCTCAGTACCACATGGTCAAGGAATTGATTAACTTAGCTCGGTTGGAATACTACTCTGCTTGGGTAAGCTCAACAAAAACCCTCTTTAGGGGGGTCCTGAGCCTCTTCCTTTTTGCAGGTATCCTTCTTCCATCCAAGCGGCTTTAAGAGCCTGAAAGCGCTAGTGACGAGAAGTGGCTAACCCCTACTTCTTTGAACTGCATGAGGCACTCTTCAACCTAACCATCGTGGACTGCTATGACTACTCTTCTTATACTGGTTGGCACAATTCTGGGATGTGTTTTCCTGTTCGGGATAACCTTTAAAACAGTGTGGTGGCCAAGGCATGTGATAAAACAAAAATTGACCAATAAAATACTTTTAAATTCAACCTTTTGTCAGTCCACCTTTTCACTCACGAACCAAAAATGAAGTTGTGTATACTTTCCCTTATATCATAGCTATAACAGCTTGTTATAAAGCTGTTCATCCACTTTTACAGCCCTTTTTTGATTTAACAATTTTTCGGGATCACTTCTCGGGTCACCCCGGGGGGTATCAAGCCATTCTAGGCTTGTTCCCCTGCCTTGAAAGCTTTGAACAGCTTGCTGTCCGCAATTTACAGCCATTTAAAAATACTTGGCTGTAGCTTTTAAACCCCCTTTTCACCCTTGTTTCACACCCTTTTACTTAAAGAATTCATTGGTTATTTACCCAGGATACCGGTTTACCTCGGCGACCCATTCTGGGTCAGTTTCCAACACTTTAAGGAAGTGAACAGCTCATTGTCCACTTTATTTAGTTCGCTGTCCTGAAAATCAGCAAGCTCATTTTCATCCCATTGTCCATAATTTTCACCCCCCGGGCCATTTCGGCCATCCAGGAAGCTAAGGAAGGATAACACCCAGGATGGGTGGTCCTGAGAACGAATTCTTGTAAGTCTTTCACCTATCTTCTTCCCCTTCTTTACCGCCTCAGGAAAAGGACCACCTGAGGTGTAGGTAGTCTCTGCCTCATGCCGAGCTACCAAAGGGGCTGTAACCGGCTTCACGGCCGGATAGGTCGGATCCGCCCCTACGAACAGATTTTGCTTATAACACCCGCCCTTTTCTGGTGACTCCACTGGGGAGCTTGCAAACCTCTTTAAATTTGCTTGTAACCCAAGCTTGTACTAAATGTTGGACCCAAATTCTTTGTGGTCTTTTTACTACTTGTTGACAAACTTTGGGCAAGTTCTTTCAGTGACCCTTTGGAATTTTCTTTGGTACACATTATAGTTTAGTTTCCTTGTAATTTCCATTGCACCTGGGAGTTATAAATACCATTGAGTTTTCCTTTCCTTTTACCTGGTCGGTCTTCGATATCACTTGCTCGAACCCACGTGAGAAGTTATAAGTCTGTCATACCTACCTTCCACTTCAAGAAGAACAAGAAAAAAAAGCTTCATTTTTAGTTGGGTTATTTTACATCGTGTTAGAAAGAGTAGGATCATCCGTGACACACCCCTTGTACTCAAAGTACTTACTTGGCCCCTTGCAAGCTGGCAGGGTGCAAGTATCCTAAGACTAGGGAAACAGTGTCCCCCAGGGTTATAAGAAGTCAAAGTTCGCAAAAGAAAACAAGTAGTGAGACACATACACCTGGGAAACCAGGGAAACTTGTTACCTCTGCAGTGTGAACTGAGTCACCCTCTTCCTCTTCTGTATTTTCAAAGCCCCTTACTAAATAAAACTTTACTTAATCCAACAATAGTTACTAATCCTCAAGTTGTTTCTCCCATCATTTCAACAACTGTTGTTGTTCATCCCATAGTTGTCCTGATGGCAATGCCATAGCAACCCGACACTCCTTTGAGGTTGGCCAGACCTCTTCATGACATACCTGCAGATGTCCCAAATAGATTTCCCAAGTTTAGTGGCACTAGTACTTTGAGTGCTGAAGTACATATACAAAACTTCTATGATGCCTTAGCACTTATGGACATAACAATTCCCGATGTCATCATTTAACTTTTTGTGAGAACCTTCGAAGGTGAAGCACTGAGATGGTATCGCTTGCTTCCTAATGATAGTATCCCAGATTGGGACACTATTATACAAGAATTCAAGAAACATTTCCAAGGGGTGGATGATGTGGCTTCCCTGCTCAGGGATTTCGAGACCATCTCCATCCATGAGGGTGAGCAAATACGAAATTTTAATCAACGCTTTACCTCAACCTTAAATAGGATCCCAACTGCTTCCCAGCCATCTGGGAACAATTTGTTCCATTATTACATGACCGCCATGAATCCGAATGTAAAATACATATTAAAAGATAAATCAACGCAAACTTTAGATGCGGCCAAGACTAGCGCCCTGAAAATTGAAAGAAACATGGAAGAATCTGGTATGATTCCTTCACCTTTAGCGCAGCCCTTTTTTAACGGGAGACCTAGGAATGATCTACCTCGAAATGAGGGTCCTTGATATGAACATCCACCTGCCCAAACTTCAAGGATTGAAGAAAGGGAAAGTTCAGAAACACTCAAGTTGTTAATGAACATGAACAACCAAATACTTTATGTTAATCGAAAGGTGAATGACATGCAGTTTTCTTTCGTTCCGAGGTGAAGACCTCCTTTCTCTCCCACTCCTACTCCTAGGCAACATGGTGCTGAAGTGGATTGGTATCACTTTTTCCAA
Organism: Picea mariana; assembly: GCA_032191745.1. Classification (NCBI taxonomy): domain Eukaryota; kingdom Viridiplantae; phylum Streptophyta; class Pinopsida; order Pinales; family Pinaceae; genus Picea; species Picea mariana. The sequence goes on along the minus strand of JASDQU010739571.1, from coordinate 177,385 downwards.
GACTTCCATGACCCTGAGTATTGTTATGCATATACACGTCACGTGGAATTGTCTAAAAGTAGAAAAGAACCTTTACCTCCAGTAAAAACAAACTTGCTTCCACCTCAAAAATGACCAAGTTAACATGGAAGACTCTATCCCTTGTGATGACGATCTTCTTTCTTTTGGAATCTTTGCTGTAGAGACTAGGAGCCAGGCCCCTAAAACCACTCCACAAGGGGTGGAAGAAGCCAAAAGAGACCCCAAGCACAATGAAAAGGGAAAACTTCCCGCGAATGGTAGATTACCTTCCCCTACAAGTAACAGGGTTCCCTAGACCCCAAACAAGGTAAACTTGCCTAACAATCCACTGCCTTGTTTCCCAACATCGATACCTTACAACGTCATTGAAGATCTAGCGAAGGTTCCCGCCCACATGACATTATTATATGCTCTTAGAACACCTACTCAGTTTGAAAACCTTTCATGTGTTCTACAAGCACCCCTTACTCCACGAATAGAACAGAGACTTCCTCTTTCCAAAGAGTCCACTTTTCAACCTAGGGAAGCATATGATGTTATCTATTTAGACCCTGGCATTCCTCCTTTCTATATCTCATTTTTTTATTTTTGATTTTGTGCTCCATAGCTGTGTCACTGACACACGAGCGAGGCACAATGTCATGCCTTTGAAAGTCATGAGAAGACTAGGTCTTGAATGCATAGGCCCATGTAAAGACCTGTTAGCTTTGGATTCTAGGACTATAGAAACCATCGGTTACATTAAAGACTTATCCATAGATTACGACCAAGCCCCAGAGGTGAGCATGCTCATAAATGTCATCGTAGCAGATATACCTGAAGCATATGGCATGCTTTGAGGGAGAGAGTGGTCCACCAAAGTAAAAAAGGGTCGTTATTTCATGGAGGGGACCCACTTCACCTTTCCTCATAAAGGTGTTGAAGTAGTTATTAAGAGGGAACCAAAGTACCGAGAGCAGGTTGTACCTGCTTCCTATAATACAAAACATGTGTCTTTTCAAGATATAGGTATGGGTACTTATGCTATATTATCTGAGGAATATGTACATGTCCCTCCTTCTGAGTTGGAGGAAACGGTGTGGAGTATGAATTTTGACGGTGCTAAATCCAATAATAGATTTGGGGTTGGTGTCCTTTTGTGTGATTCCAAGGGAAACACAATTCCTTTCTCTTTTCGGTTAGAATTCCCTAACACTAATAATATGGCTGAATATGAAGCCTTATTTCAAGGCCTCCAAAAGGCCTTAGGCTTAGGAATACGCCATTTATTGGTGAGTGGGGATTCTAAATTGGTTGTGAATCAAATTAGAGGTAAATATGAAGTTCACAACCCATGCCTCAAACAATACCACCAGAGGGTTAAGGAAATTATTGAGAAGTTCTTATCTTTCAACATTCAAGCTGTGCCTAGGGCCGCAAACCACGTAGCTAATACTTTGGCCTTGGTTGGTTCTTGTTTCTCCTTAGATTTTGTAAGGTCTATTGAAGATATACAAGTCCAAATTTTACATAGGCCTGTGTTATCGGATAATGTCAATTCTTGGTAAGTTTTTGATATTGATGAACAAATATGTAGATTCCTTCAAAACAAGGAGGAGTTCGAAGATCTACATATCAACCATGAGTTGGAAGAGGAAACATGGAACACAATCCAATTAAATACAAATAAGATCCCCCCTGGTTTGTCAGCATTGGAATCCATGTTTGATTCCAATGACGCCACTACTTTTGCGCCTAGTATTGATAGCAAATTTATTAGGAAGGTGCGAGAATCTATACCTATTAACCTAGGAACTGAGAAAGATCCAAAATTGGTCTATATAGGTGCACAGTGTTCCCCTTCTGAGGTTGCTCGATTCACGGAACTCTTGACAGAGTTCAAGGATGTTTTCACTTGGTCCTATCAAGACCTCAAGGTTTTCGATATGCAGGAGATAGTCCATGCCATACCCATAATCCCTAATTTGAAACCTTACAGACAGAAACAGAGAAAAAACAACCCTACTTTGGAACAAACAATTAAAGCTGAATTGGACAAGATGGAAGCATCCGGGGTCATTTACCATGTCCGTTACTCACAATGGGTATCTAATTTGGTTCCCGTTAGGAAGAAAACTGGTGATATTCATTTGTGTGTCGACTTTCGACATTTGAATAGAGTGTCCCTAAAAGACAACTACCCTGTCCCACCTATGGAAGAGATTCTCCAACAAGTCTCCGAGTCTCAAATGATGTCCCTTTTGGATGGTTTCTCAGGTTACAATCAGACAACCCTCAATCCTTCTGATAGTCATAAAACCACCTTCACCACTCGTTGGGGCACATATGCATATAACGAGATGCCTTTTGGATTGATTAATGTTGGGAACACCTTTCAACGTGCCATGGCCATTGATTTCAGAGGATTATTGGGTAAGGTCATCATTGTTTACTTCGATGAACTCACAGTATTTTCCAAAGAACGGAGTAGTCATTTTGATCACCTTAGGTAGGTTCTCCTTAGATGTCCTAGGTTTGGCATATCTTTAAATCCTAAGAAGACCATTTTCGGTGTTACGGAGGGAAAACTTTTGGGTCACATCGTCTCTCGAGAAGGTGTAAAATTTGATCCTGGGAGAGTGGTAGCAATCAAAAATATGCCCTTACCTACCAATAAAAAGGAAATGCAATCTTTCTTTGGAAAGATAAATTTTCTGAGATGCTTCATTCCTGATTTTGCTCAAGTAGTTAAACCTCTAAATCAGCTTATGAATAAATACATTCACTTCAAATGGGACCCCCCTACCCATCGGGATTTTGAATCCATTAAGCAAGCCATTGCTTTTCCCCCTCATTTAGTCAGTTCTGATCCCTCTAAAGTCTTTGTCATGTACACTAATTCGTCAGAGGAGACAATTTATGCAATCTTGTTGCAAAAGGACCATGAGGAAAATCTTAGGCCAATCACCTTCGTGAGCCAAAATTTGAAACCCCACCAACTGAATTATTCTCCACTGGAGAAACATGGTTATTCCTTGTATAAAGCATTGGAACAAGTTTGACATTACATCCAAGTCCATAAAGTTCAGGTTTTTGTGCCTACCTCTCTCTTAGTCACTGCTTTGAATCAAATCGAATTGCATAGTAAGTAGTCCAAGTGGATCATGCGCATGCGAGAGTATGACTTGGAAATTAAGCCCACGAAAATCATTAGGGGGACAGGGCTGGCCAGATTGCTGACCCGATCCCATCCCTTGGTCATAGTTGAACCACTTGAAATAGATGACTTGATTACTTTCGAAGAACTGGTTAACGAAATTGAGTTGGCCTCACAACCATGGTATGGACCTATCATATATTTCCTGATCAATGGTGTGTGCCCACCGGATATGGATACTAAAGCCAAACGAACACTTTGTTTACAAATTGTCCGATATGTTTTACAAGGCCAAATCCTTTATCGAAGAAACCTTGATGGGGTTTTGTCACGATGCTTGACTCCTAATCAAGCCCAAATGGCACTTGAACAATGCCATTCTAGGGTTTTTGGAGTTCACATTTCATCCAAAACCACTGCAGCGAAAGTTCTACATGCAGGTTACTTTTGGCCTTCACTCCACAAGGATGCCCATTTAATTGTTCAAAAATGCGAAGCTTGCCAACGCTTCACTGGGAAGAAAACGTTGGCTACCTTACCTCTTAGACATATTGAAGTCCAAGTCCCTTTCACAAGATGGGGCATGGAGTTTATTGGACCGATTTCACCACCATCCAGTGCTGGTCACGTATTCATCTTAACAGCCACAAACTACTTTAAAAAGTGGGCTGAAGCAATTTCTCTTAGGAATGCTACGAGTCAACAAGTGGTAGAATTCGTTGAACGTAACATTTTATCCTGTTTTGGGACCCCTACCAAGATATTAACTGATAATGGATCAGCTTTCATGTCTGATGTCATGTTACACCTTGGTGTTACATACGGTATCCAACTTTTTCGATATTCCACCTATTACCCCCAAGGTAATGGTTTGGTCGAATCAACGAATAAAAACCTAATTCAGATCCTTAAGAGGACAGTTAAGGATAACAAGCGCGATTGGCACACAAAGTTACACTTTGCTTTATGGGCTGAATGTATAACTTCAAAGACAACAACGAGTCAAACTCCTTACACTCTGGTGTATGGCGCTCCTGCTGTCCTGCCTGTTCACTTACAAATTCCATCCTTGAGGTTGGCTATTGCTAAGGCAGAAGATGATTTCCAACCCTTACAACATCATTTAGACACACTCCTTGAATTAGAAGAGGTAAGAAAGGACACATTCCAACACCTCCAAAAGAAGCAAGACATTGTTAAACATTCCTTCGATAAAAGAGCCACAATGGTAAATTACAAAGTAGGAGATGATGTTTTATTATGGGACAAAGCACATGAGGCCCCATCCAAACATCACAAGTTTGAGTCATTATGGTTGGGTCCTTACACAATCTATGAGGTCTTAGGGACAAATGCTTTCAGATTAAAAACCTTGGATGGTGAACCACTTCAATTCCCCGTGAATGGTCATCACCTAAAGTTCTTTTATTCCTGAGAGGCCTCATCATCTTGTACATAAGTCTCCATTTGTTCTTTTATGGTTTGTATCTATTCAATGTTATTGATTCTCTTTCTTGTGTGTATTTACTGTTACCTTTTCATGTTTATACATTTCCCCATGGTTTCAGTCTTAAGCCCTTTTTCCCTTAGTTCCAATTTTGGAGTATAATTCCTTCTTTGATTTTTCCATGGGTTGGTCTTTTCCATTTTAAGTTGTAGGTTGCCTTCTTTTGGGCATTTCTAGTGTTCAATACGAAGGATATTGTCTTTATTATTGGGTGGTTGCGTGGAAATACTGGATTCCTAGAATCTCTTTTACCATACTTGACATTTTGGGAAACTCTGTCTTAAAGTCATCTTAAATGGGTGTAAGTCTAGTTTTTAGTTCATCAAAGTCAGTAGGGAAAGTCTAAGGGGGTAGCATATCATTCTCTGGTGAAGCTGAAAACCATTATAGCATGATGGCTTACATAGCTATGTGATTGCAACTGCACTTTACCTGACCACTTACAATCTGATCTCTCCAAGCAATGGTCATTTTCCTACAAAGTTCCATCACTTATGAGCACTTGAGATTTCAACATCTACTGCCAGAGGTTTTTTATATTTCTTTATCCCCTTGTTTGACTAGTTTGCTTGCTAGTTTTCCTCCGGTGGGTCACTAATTTCAAAAAATTCCCGTTTGCTTGTCTATGTGTCAAGAATCGAAGGTATGCATGAGACTTTTTGTTGATCCAAGGTTCACCTTAAGCCTCGATTCTCACAGTTAAGCCATAATCCAGGTGAGGGACCCGTGTCACTTGGGCCACATTGCTCAACAAAAATCGGGTCATTATTCCCATTCTTCTATCTTATGTGAATCTCATTATAAATTGTGTTGTATATATTTACTGCACCACTTTCATTCTTTGGGTATCCCTAATGTGAAAAATGGTCCTTATACTACAGTTGAATTCCCCCCCTCACCCAAATCGGTCACTTTGAAAGTATGAATTTCCACCAAGTATTCCCGCCTGTCACGAGGGTGATCCCATTGTTCGACATGCTTTGGAAATCATTTCCCCTCTGACGCCAAGAATGTTGACCCAAAAATATGCTTTGGGATCAACATGGTGTTTTACATAGTTACTTCTCCATATACGCCCCTTGAAGCTATGGTTCCAGTCAAATACAGTGGAAGGGGTCATAGTTACTATGGCCTCTGCTCTTGAAAGAGTATCAGTTGGTTGTTGTCAGGGATTTGTGGGCCTTCCCATGACATTTATTCATCATGTCAAGGCTGTTCGATTCAAGGAATACAACACTTCCAAGTGGTAGGGATCGGGACAAGCTTTTCAATGAGATATTATGAACTTGATTCCGAGTCAGTATGACCCCATACGAGGCACGCAAAGTCAACGTCACTCGAACGGCCAAAACCAATAGCTGTGACTTCCTAGTCTGATTATGTTCAGATTATGGTATCAAAGGGAAAATCAAACCCATGCATGGTGTAGGTCAGTGCGATACCTTTCCAACAGTATATCCCGTGCTTGGTTTCGACCCCCGGTTGGTAAGAATGAGCTTTCGTAAGCTTATGACCACTTTTGGACACCAAATTGGTTGCAGTGATTTATGATTTAAAATTGGTGGGTAAAGAGTTATAAATCAGATATTCATCTATACCATATTGTAATATACTCATATACCTTTCCAACGACGTCTCATTTGCCTCATTCTGACTTCAGATGGCCTGGTTAGAGCTGTCACAAGTTGGCCAATAATTTTAGGCAAAAAGGAGTCCACCAGCTCGCATGATAGGGTTTCATAATAGCTAAGACAGTCATAAATGACCCTGGCACAAACTTATATTGTCACCTTGTCGAAGTACTCGTCGATACCTTTCCGACAGTACCTCATTTGCCTCGATTTGATATCGTATGACGATATGGCACCTTTCGCAAGATTAGGTGTCATGTGGGGGCCACCACAACCTCTGCAGCTCAGCCTCCCCCATACCCCTATGCGCGCACTAGCTGCAGCCCACACCTCCATTCCTCCTCCCACATGCTCCACCTCACCACCACCTTTGTGCACACCCATAACCTTCTTCCATTTCATTTCCCTCCTCAATTCTACCTGCGTGCGCTCCTCCTCCGTTGCTGCACCCTCTCGGCCTCCGTCTCTTCTTCCCCTCCCTCTGCATGGCCACAAAACACAGTCACCACCTCTGTGTGGTCCCCTCCTACATTCCCCCTATGCAATTTCCTCCTACGCCCCTACCCCTGCTCCACCTACCATCTCCCACGTGGCCTCCTCCTCCTTCTCCTCCGCCCAACCGCCCAGCGCCACCACCATTCACCATTTTCCCCAAACCCTGTGGCCCCTTGGAGCTTGGCCCCAATAACGTGGGTGACCAGGGGCTACGAGTAAACCCCCTTTTGTGTTTTAATTTAAAAAAAAAAATTACATATAAATTTTAAATTTTAATTTTTATATAGTTTTTAATTATATAAATTAATTTTTTTTTTTTAATTTTTAATTTTATTATTTGTTTTTATTTTTGTTTTATTATATATATATATATATATACATATAATAAAACTAATATTAAAACTTATAATAAATCTATTAAATTATTAATAAATTTTATTTACATAAGTTTAAACTATATGTTAAAATTTAATTCCCCCCCCCCTGAAGGGTCACTAGACCTTTTAATTCTATAACTTCGCCATACGGAGGTGGATTTTCTCCCGTGAATAGTCGAAACGACTAGGGAAAAGTCTAGAATACACCCAATTCACCTCATCGAATTCAGCCCAGATTTTCAGTGACATGTCCCAGAGCGACAGGGACTCAATTTTGACCCTACAGGATGCACCGGGAAGAGGCCTAATTGGGGGCCTCCGAGGTCAAATTGGGCCTGGCAAGGGAAACCCATTTCAGCTATAGGTATACAATCCTGTATAAGCCTATCAATTTCAGTGTCAAACCCAGAATTATACCCCAACTTCAAATTCTTTCCCTGATCAGTCTATTGGCTGGCTCCATCTGCATACCTTCCCGGGGCCATATCTCACTCATCCAGAGTCGGATTTGCACCAAATTAAAGGAAGCGGAAAGGTAGAAGACAGAGCTACAGAATGGACACAGTAAAGAACATATTTGGGACTAATTGGTATAGGGGAAGAGCCTCTCAAAGTTCAGGTCCAAGGGGTCCTCTTACCGAAACAAGCCCAAATCAAAGCCATGTGTTAGCTAGCTCAAAGGGAAACTTATAGGCAGAAAAGAGGGGGCATAATCAGGTCTGAAAAGTGCCTGAACAGTGGACATTTCCTTACTTACAACGATCAAATCTTGAAGTCCCCTTGCCCTCCAAAGCAACTCAGCAATTCCCCACACCTTGGGCCTTCATTCCGATGAATTCGACAACCATGGATGGTCGGATACTATCATAAAACACATCACCTACAGCTGCAAAACATGGCAGAAGTCAAAGAGCATTTTTGATGGCACAAATCCCAAGGCAAATGGTGATGTCACATATCAATCTTTTTCATTTTATGGAAAATGACTTTTTGTAATATGAACTCTCATATGATTTACTTTTGGCATGTAATTATTATGTAATTGAAGGGTCAAGTCAAATCTGATTTGATCCCCTTTTTGGATAAGGTTCCCTTTTATGGATAAGGTTCCCTTTTTTGGATAAGGTTACCTTTTGTAAAAAAGAAAAAAATACTTTAGGGTTGGTCCACTTGTCACTTTTCCAAAAGTGACAAGTGTCTTGTGACCTAATCCTAAGCCTTCACCTCTCCTTTATAAATAAGAGGGTTGGCATTGTAAAAAAGGGAGGATGACTATAGTAATAAAGCTCTGCTGAAATTTATAAGAATCTTTGTGTGTGTGTACTTGTTGAATTTTAGTTGTTGGATGTGTCATTTGTTGGTTAAGGGTTGAGGGGTAGGGGTAAATGTTTGTTATGTTAGCTATCTCCAGGAGGGATTGGTTAGCTAGGTGTTTGTTGTTGCTTCCTTGGGTTTAACTTGCTTACTTTCATTTTCTAACAACTTGGTTTAACTTGTTTAATGTGTTTTAGTGCAGATTTTCTGAAGTATTCAATTGTTTTCAGCCTTAGCTAGTGGCTGGGAGTCCTAGGGCCCCTTAGGAGAACCCTTAAATAGACCTCATAACTAGTTGTCCATACTTGTTTGCTTTATCATTTTATTCATGTATATTTCTGTTATGTTTTCTTACCATTAACCTTGCTGTCCCAAATAGGAAAATCAATCATTTTGGTCAATTTCGCCCCACAGGACAACTATCTTAGTTGGTTTTTATATATTTCTTATCTGTAATTTTCTGTTATATTTATTTCAGTTTTTCCATACAAAAATACTAAAATTTCATTGTTTGCTTGCAAGGATACAACTGATCACCCACTCTTCTTCTCTTAAGCGGTTGGGGACCACCTAAAGACCTACTTGAGGCAAAGGAGCCAGCAGGGCAGCGAAGAAAAACACACATTTCAATCGGTAAATCCTATCCAATCACTCTCATATACACTTTAATTATCACTTGCACTCACTCCAAAAAATTTTGAAATACATATCAATGTTTATATGTTCGATTTGTGTATGTAGTTTGAATGGTTCACTTGTGAATTCATGTTAAAAATCTGATTAATACTTGTGTAGATAACAATCACACCTTTTATATTTCAGACACTAAATTTCCAATCCCCATACAAGGAGTTAGTTGAGGCTTTCATGCATATGGCAGCTTAGCCATTCGCAAAGAGTCTCAACCCATTCCTTTGGGTCGAATGGTGTAATTGTTATGTTGTAACCATCTAATCTTGCTACATTTTCATTGCGTCTTTTTTCGCTCACTAATCTATAGGTGGCTGCCCCAAAAAGGGGCCATGCATAATCAACAAGCTAAATACATGCAAAACGCCGCAAAAAAGACTTGAAAACAATTCAGGGGTCCACCCCATACACAGAAAACAAAAAAATTATATTATTTAGATATTTACATACACATATTATCTAGCTGTGACATATATGTCACCTATCTTTTTACTTGTTTTATGTATATAGTTTCAAGATAGATTTCAATTTCAGTAACCAGGAGGCACACTTATGAAAGCAAGGTGTGACCTCGCTATGTGGATGGTCTGGTATTTCATTTTATGCAATTTCAATTTCATAGAATATTAAGAGTCAAAGCCAGGAATTCTTCATCAGGAGCCCCTCGAAAGTTGTCTAGTTAGTATAAGTTGAGTGGTCTTTCCTCAGTACCACATGATCAAGGAGTTGATTAGCTTAGCTCGGTTGGAATACTACTCTGCTTGGGTAAGCTCAGTAAAAACCCTCTTTAGGGGGGTCCTGAGCCTCTTCCTTTTCGCAGGTATCCTTCTTCCATCCAAGTGGATTTAAGAGCCCAAAAGCGCTAGTGACGAGCAGTGGCTAACCCCTACTTCTCTGAACTGTATGGGGCACTCTTCAACCTAACCACCGTGGACTGCTAGGACTACTCTTCTTATACTGGTTGGTATAGTTTTGGGATGTGTTTGCCTGTTCGGGATAACCTTTAAAACAGTGTGGTGGCCAAGGCATGTGATAAAAAAAAAAATTGACCAATAAAATACTTTTAAAGTCAACCTTTTGTCAGTCCACCTTTTCACTCACGAACCAAAACTGAAGTTGTGTATACTTTCCCTTATATCATAGCTGTAACAATTTTTTATAAAGCTGTTCATCCACTTTTACACCCCTTTTTTGATTTAACAATTTTCCAGGATCACTTCTCGGGTCACCCCGGGGGGTATCAAGCCATTCTAGGCTTGTTTCCCTTCCTTGAAATCTTCGAACAGCTTGCTGTCCACAATTTATAGCCATTTAAAAATACTTGGCTGTAGCTTTTAAACCCCCTTTTCACCCTTGTTTCATACCCTTTTACTTAAAGCATTCTTTGGTTATTTACCCAGGATACTGATTTACCCCAGTGACCCATTCTAGGTCAGTTTCCAACACTTTAAGGAAGTGAACAACTCGTTGTCCATTTTATTTAGTTCTTTGTCCTAAAAATCAGCAAGCTCATTTTCATCCCATTGTCCATAATTTTCACCCCCCAGGTCATTTCGGCCATCCAGGAAGCTAAGGAAGGATAACACCCAGGGTGGGTGGTCCTGAGAACGACTTCTTGTAAGTCTTTCAACTTTCTTCTTCCCCTTCTTTACCGTCTCAGTCGAAGGACCACCTGAGGTGTGGGTAGTCTTTGCCTCATGCGGAGCTACCAAAGGGGCTGTAACCAGCTTCACGGCCGGATAGGTCAGATCCGCCCCTAGTGACAAATTTTTCTTATAACAATAACCATAGAATAGATAGGATCCCTGAGAAATACACAATCACAAGAGACACATCATTTATCTTTGGAAGCCCTCATGGGGGAGAAAACCCAAAAAAAACTTCCTTAGTATAGATAGCCAATACAATGCCAAGAAATAAATCAAACAACACATAAAATCCTCTCTCAAGAATGTGCCCCTCTCTCTCTTCTTTCTTCTTCAACTGCAGCTCCAAACTTGCGCTCTGATGAACAATTGAGTGAGTGAACAAATGAAGCATTGGCCTCTCTTATTTATACAATCTGGTAGGTGATGAACTGAGGTGTCTTTTCACTGGTAGGGACAACTTCTCATTCTGGGTGGTTTTAACCACCTTAATATATTCTGGGGTCGAATTTTCATTTAGCCTATTAAAATTAGGGTTTGACCAATCTGCAAAAGGGTATTTGGTCATTTACAATACTCAACATGATCAATCCACAAAATGGGATTTATCTAATGAATAATACATCAATAATAAATAGAATACTCTTTGCAATTACATTATTTCAACACTCCCCCTTAACAAGAAGGGTATTCTACAACAACATCAGACGAGAGAGAGGGAAACATCATCAACATAATCTTGGAACACTGACTGGTGTATCCATAAATCATCAGAAGTTTTTCTCATCATCATCATTCATAGCAAGAAGCTAAAGTGGCATCATGAACATCATCTTTAGCAATAAGCTAAAGTGGAATCATCAACATCTGCATCAACATGGATTAGTATAACACTAATACATCATCATCATCAATAACAACAACAACACAACACAAAGGTTGGAGCATCATAGCCATCAGCAATGGGATGAGAGTCTTCATCATGAGGCTGGCATCACAACATGAAGCTGGCAACACATCATCAAAGCACGAGGCATGAACATCATCACAATACGAGGCTGGCATCACAACACTTAAGTTGGCACATCATTACATCACAAGGCTAACACATCATCACAGCATGAGGCTGACACATCATCACAACAATTAAGTTGGCACATCATCACAACAATTAAGCTGGCACATCATCACAACAATTAATATGTCACATCATCACAACAATTAAGCTGGCACATCATCACAACAATTAATCTAGCACATCATCACAACAATTAAGCTGGCACAACATCATTTTGTGGTACTCTGATAGTCCCTAAGGAGCTGCCCAGGAATCATAATATTTCCTAGGATATAAAATCCTAATGGAGCTACCACGTGGTACTCTGACAGACCATCCTTACCACACCTTCGAGATCTTCCCAAGAATCATAAGATTCTCTAGGATTATAAAAATCCTAACGGAGCTACCACTACTGATCATGATACCATAGTATCATCGACACTACTCCCCCTTTCGAGGAAAGTCCTTTCGGAATATACCAAGCTTGTCTCAAAAGTATTTAAAATTTACATGAGACAGAGGCTTGGTCTACAACCTTCTCATCTGAGCCAACATATTGGCATTTTATAGCTCTTCTCTGCATCATATCATGGGTGAAGTGATACCAGATCTCTATGTTCTTCGAATCATCATGGAATGCTTGGTTCTCCATCATTTTTATACAACTTGGTTATCACATATAATCGCGGTGGCTTCCATATATAAATCAAATAGACTGGTTCACAACATCTGAAGCCATATGGCTTCACAACTGGCAGAACATGCAACAATGTATTCTTCTTCTGTCGTGTTTGGAGAAATGTTGAATTGCTTCCTACTCTACCATGAGATCATGGTTGACCTCAGAATGAAACAACATCCTGAAGTGCTCTTTCTATTAGAAACACTTCCAGCTCAATCTGAATCTGTGTAACCACTCAGCCTGAAGTCATGATCTCTAGTATAATAGAGACCAAAATCCAATGTACCCTTAAGGTATCTCATCATATGTTTTGCAGAAACAATGTGAAAACATCTGGGTTTGTTGGCCCTTGACCAAGTTTAGAGGATCCTTGGTCATGTTTGACCTACTTTTCAGACTTCGATAGGCTGTTGAAGGCAGAGCGCAAGTCGAAGCAGAGATCACAAGATCTCAGCCCCTTTTTAGGGATTTTTGGGTTTTGGGCTTATGTAACGGGTATGGGGATGTCGACTCATGGGTTTACCAATGTTTAGGCCTAATTTTGTAATGTATAAATAGATATCTAGGTGATGTAGGAAGGGGCTTGACACCTTGCTAAGTGCTAGGGGAAGGGGGAAATCTATGTGATGCTAGGTGCTAAGTGTAAGTGGTAATTGTAATTTCTTTGTGCATACTGTGTAAGAATTGTAGAGCTGAGTGCAAGTGATCATAAGAGACTGTGGAAGGCTTTGTGTTGTAACTCAGGGAAGGAGGATCTAGCGATGTGTGTAGATCTCTTGTCCTTTGTGGAGTAAGATCTCAAGGCTCCGTGCATGTAGAATATCGATAGAGGACAATAAAGAGAAGAAGAATTGGTGGATGTATCCCCAGGGAGGGGGTGAACCATGTATATCATGTGTTGTGGTTGCTTTGTGCGTTTTGTGTGTTCTCTTGTTTAGGTGATTAAATTCTTAGTGCACTAATGTATGTTAGATGAATATGATATGATAGCTTACTGCTAAATAATGTGAATGAATGTTATATCTGACCTATGTTGATGTGCTTAGTTCTTGATTATATTAGATCTGTGTGAATACTGCATCGTTCTATTATTAGGGTTTATCTGCATTGTAAGCTAAAGGTGAATATTGATTAACTATAATTGCTAAGTGCTCTCTTAAAGTGTTACAATCATAGATCTATGTCCCATCTAAGGTTACAGACATCAAAGTCCTGCAACAACCCCTGCCTCTACCTCGGGTGAGACTTCATCTGCTTCGCAGGTGTTGCCGAAAGGGCCAATAGTTAGGGTTTTATTGGTGCATTGTTGTAGCGTTGAACCCTGGTTTTGCCCCTGTGCCAACAGGGTTCTATCAGATACTGACTCAAGGAAAAAAATATATATAGCCTGGTATTCATCAGATACATCACTGAACTAGTCTGAACAGAGTAGCATCAACCAATTCTGACGAGGTATCTACCAGGAGCTTCAACATCATTTCCATGGGTGTGTACATGGATTTTCATTTAACATGTTAAACATATTCATTTTACCTGCATACTGCCCTTGGTTAAGGAAGATCTTCTTTGTTCTCTGCCAAACTTTAAGACCTAAGAGATAATGCATTTAGGTCTTCCATCAAACTCTGTGTCAAGCTTATTCTACAATCCATGATGAAATTTTTTTCATCTTGTCAATAATATATCATCTACATATAGTAGTAACATCATTGACTCATCATTCATAACCTTGAGATAAAGGTTAGAATCAACTTTACTCTTGGTAAATCCCAATCTCCTCAGGAAACTGTAAATTCTGCCATATCAAGCTCTAGGATATTTCATCAATACGTATAGATCCTTCTTCAACTGGAAGACATGATTCTTTTTATCTTCAATGCTCAAATCAAATTTTCCCATTACATTGTACCAATCTAGTACACTTTCTTAGCTTAAACTCAATCTGCACAATCATGTGCTAGCTCTATGTGCTTTCTGCAAAGCACTATCTGTCTCACTGATTGAGAGTATGTCCTCTCCTCTTTCTACAACTGTTCCTTATGGAACTGGGACTTTTCACCTGCACCTGCTCTAAATATGAGAATGGTTGCTCCATTCTCACTTTGACTACTGAAATCTGGGAGTAGTTCATCTACTCCATCATGGAAACAACTTCATCTGAAATTGAGAGTGGCTCAATAACTGATACTGAAGATATCTCTTCTTCTTTCATGGAGGTAACTATATCCTTCATTGTAGTCATGTCTCCATGACCCAACTAATGTACTGCACCAACTGCCACTCAATTTCTAAATATGGGGATTGCTCCCCCTACATATCATACTATATATGAATCATGGTTGTTCTGTTTGTCTTCATAAATACTGGAACTATTTCTTCAATAAGTGTTGGATCATAGTCTTCTCCCTCTTGTTGGGAGAATTCTCTGGACACACATAAAGATTTGAACATCTGCAACATGCTTGATCTGTATAGATCAATCTTAGAAGTCAATATTGACTTCTCTTCTAGTCTCACAGAAGAATCCATATCCTAGTCTTTTTGACTGGCTTCCTTATCTGTTACTGAAACAAGGGAATCTTCCCAGAATATTTCATATCTCCTAGAAGTTTCTAAATCTATGATCTAGTCTTCTCACGACATCTGTCTCCCAGTAATATAATTTGTCTCTTCATCTGATCCTTTCTGACATCAGGCTTACTCTCGATTTCTTCTGAGTCTACAAGGACTTCATTATCTCTTACAGGGTATACTTGGTTTTGAATACCAAGTCTAAATATGAAAGACAAAGTTGGGCTTCAAATGAAATTTTCTTCCCATTCTAATGTCTGGTCATCTTTGGAGCCTTCTGCTCCTTTCAATCAATCTTCATATGAGATACATTGAATCTCAAGAGATAACTTCTTCTTCATCTTCTTTGGTACATGACTGTATATGGTCATGTACATATTCTGCTTCATGTCTCATATAATATGTTTCCTTCAACAACATTCACTATAGCTTCCTCAAGGTTATCACTTGTGACCTGAAACAAGGTCAACAAGAAAGAATAACACTCTTTTGATAATAGTATATAAAACAATAGCACGAATAATCATTACAGTAGCTCCTTTAGAGCTATCATTTGTGACCTGTCTAAAGTAAAGATCGAAAGTAATAAATACAATATAAAATGAGGTCAACACTCTTATAGTGTTTTGATCAAACATTCCTCCATGGAAACCTGGAACTAACACAAGAGATTTATCCTAGAGGAGATGTTAGCTTGTATCAGGCAAATGATTACATTAAGCAATTATCTCAATATGCTCACATGCTACCAACTATAATACTTTTCAAGAACTTCTATCTCAACTATAGTGTTTACTTGTAAGGGGTAGTCAACAACTTTTCATGTGCAACTTTGAATCTTATCAACTTAATTAATCAAACCTGAAACCTAGAGCCTTGTCCTCAAGAATGAGTGTGCTTCTTTTCTTCCAAGTCTTCTTCACTCAAGATGACGAGTGCTTTCTTCAACCTGTCTTCTGTCCTAATACAACTTGTTGTCTTGACAGAAGGTTGGGTTAGAGGTTAAACCCTATGATCTCAACTTTAATCCATCTAATACCTTGACTTTAATTTTGATTAAAGGTTAGTATGATGGTCATAGCTTCAACATGCAATCTAGATCAAAATAATGTCATAACAAATAGACGCATATCAGAATAATCAAACCTGGGTTGCATTATTCCTCTGAATGTGTTGGATCTTGAGATCCTTCTGGATCTATGGAAAGAGATCCATTTTCTTGCAAATACCCTTTAAATATTAAAAATTTAAACATATGTGAGTACATACCTTTGATATAATTTGTAGGTAGTGGCATTATATGGTAGAAGCGGCAATGATCACCAAATCTTAAAAACTTCAAGGGTGACTACAACTGGTACTACGACTGATGCTTCAACTAGTACTGCAACTGCAATTGATACTGCAACTAGTTCTGAGACTGCAACTGCAACTACAACTCAGGGTTTTATGAGGAAACCCTAGTTTTTCAAACTTCAAATTTTGAAATTCTGATCCAAGGGATAGATGCGCTGAGCTGAGGCGAGTAAGATGGTGTAGTTAGATTTCTGAAAATCCAAATTTTACCCCCTCAAACTTGACCAATGGATTTTTAGATTGGTGCTTTTGGTTTTCTGGTACTTATGGTTTTCTGGTACTTCTGGTACTCTGGTACTTCTGGTTTTCTAGTACTTCTAGTACTTTGTGAAAAATAGGGTTTCACTTTCAGGGAGATCTACCCACTGAAAAGGTGTGCTGAAGGTGCCAAAGAATTCCTTGGGTTAGGGTGCACTTTTCTAGATGGTTTTAAGGTTGAAAACAATCTTTAATAAAAATCCCTAATTTTCATGTACGACAACAATGACATTTTTCTTCTTCTTGTGAAAGATTCTCTCTTAAGCTTAGCTTTGATACCATGTTAAGGTTTAAACTATTATTAGGTTTCATTTCAATTCACTAGATAACCATAGAATAGATAGGATCACTAAGAAATACACAATCACAAGAGACACATCATTTATCTTGGGAAACCCTCGTGGGGGAGAAAACCCAGCAAAAGCTTCCTTAACATAGATAGCCAACACATTGCCAAGAGATAACTCAAACAATATAGAAATTCCTCTCCCATGAATGTGCATCTCTCTCTCTTCCTTATTCTTCAACTGCAGCTCCAAACTTGTGCTCTGATGAACAAGTGAGTGAGTGAACAAATGAAGCGTTGACCTCTCTTATTTATACAATCTGGCAAGTGTTGAACTAAGGTGTCTTTTCAATGGCAGGGACAACTTCTCATTCTGGGTGGTTATAACCACTTTAATATATGCTGGGGCCGAATTTTCATTTAGCCTATTACAATTAGGGTTTGACCAATCTGCAAAAGGGGATTCGTTCATTTACAATACCCGACATGATCAATCCACAAAAGGGGATTGATCTAATGAATAATGCATCAATAATAAATAGACTACTCTTTGTAGTTACATTATTTCAACAATATTTTTGCAGATGAGGATGTCATCCAGATACACCACTACAAAAGTAGTGGTGAAAGGTCACAGGATATCATCCATCATCCTCATAAAATTTGTTGGAGCGTTTGTCAAACCAAAGGGCATGACCAACCATTAAAAAATACCTTCTTTTGACTTGAAGGCGGTCTTCCATACATCTGTATGTTCTATTTGGAATTGGTGGTAGCCAGACTTCAGATCAATCTTACTGAATTATTTTCTCCCCCGTGATTTGATCAAGGAGGTCGTCAATTCATGGAATCGAGTACTGGTTTCAAATTGTGATTTTATTCAGGGCCTAGTAATCAATGCAGACTCTCTAGGTCCCGTATTTATTCTCCACCAGTATGATTGGGATCCCACAAGGCGATGAGATGGGATGAATGTGCCCCTTGTGGAGAAGTTCTTGGATCTGCCTCTTGATCTCTTCATTTTCTAAAAGAGAGCGAAGGTATACCGAACCATTGGGTAGTGATGCACCTGGGGTCAGATCGATGGGATGCTTGACCTAGCAATGCAGAGGTACCCTTGTAGGAGAGGAGAAGATATCTGATTATTATTCCACGACCTTATCTAGTACTTGCTTCTATTGTGTGGATATATCGGTCGTGGAGGCCCTGGATGTGGTTGCGATCATTTGCTTACTCTGAGAGTGAATCACGAAGAAGAAAAATTTCCCGGTCTGAGAGATGACCTTCCTACATTTCTTGGTATAGATCAAGGAAATAACACTAGGAGGGATTGCCTCACGTATCCTGTACAATTTCCTATTCAAAGTAATAATAACATTACAAGGCCTAGACTCACATACAACATGACATTTCCATAAATAAGGTTGGCCCAAAATAACATTACAAACTTCGATAGGATCAACATCACATAATACCTCGTCTTTGAAGGGTTTGATGTCATCCAAAAATTGAAACTGTTGGATGACGAGGAGATCGCTTTCTTGGCAGAGCCATCCAATGGTGTAGGGCTGCGGGTGTAACATTGTCGGCAGGGCTAGCCGCTTGATGACCTATACTAAGATGAGTTTCTTATGGCTACTGCTATCAACAATGAAGTGAAGTGGGGTTTCTTTTACCCACATATGCAAATGGAAAAGGTGCTCCCCTTCTTCTGGATCGTCTGGTTCACCAAGATGGATCTTCGTGGTAGCAACGATGGCACTGGGTTCCACATCAATGATCTGTATTCCCATTTCTAGTTCTGACTTAGAGTCAAAACCCACATTTGATTCAG
The DNA here is from genome assembly GCA_032191745.1 of Picea mariana. NCBI lineage: Eukaryota > Viridiplantae > Streptophyta > Pinopsida > Pinales > Pinaceae > Picea > Picea mariana. The sequence continues at coordinate 158,521 of JASDQU010739571.1, read as the reverse complement.
AGGCTTTCACTTTGGCCACCAACGACTTGTTTGAGTGACAATCAATAGTGTTATGCCAAGGGATCTTATGGAAGTTGCACCACTTGCCGGTATCCTTGTTTTTCCTTCTGGTGTCCTTCTTTGCTTTCATCTTGGACTGGTTGTCCTGAAACTTTCCATCTTTTCTCTGTCCTTTTTTCTGTAGGTTGGGGCCACCCTTTCCTAGTTTTTGCCACGAGTGGTTCCCAGGCCCAAATTATCGCATCTTTTGTTTGAGCTTCTACCTGATTTTGATGACATATCGATAAGTTGCACCCAAGGATGAGATGTCCAAAAATTCCATTTTGGTATGGATGTATCTATGTAGAGCATTGCATACTTGAGCACCAGATGTCATTCTGAATCTTTGATACCTAGCTTGGTGCGCAGAGTATGGAAGATATTTGTGAAATCTAGCACTCCTTGGTCTCTTTCTTGCCGCAGTGTGGTACATATGGTATACAAGTCATCATAACTTTCGACAGGGTAGTATTGTTCCTTAATATAATCCTTGAAGGATTCCCAGGTGGCCGCAACTATAAATAATGAGGGTTCCTCTGTTTCATTTTTCTCATAGAAAATTTCCCACCAATCTTTGACATGGGGAACAACTTTGAGGAGTGAAAAACTAATTTTTTCTCTATTTGAAAAGTTATAGACAAAAAAATACCCTTTTAGTAGATTCAACCACTTGTCTACAACATCTATGTCTATCTGACCTTCAAATATAGGAATATCGAAGTTGATTTGTACCTTTAAGGGGGCGACGCCTCCGCCCGAGGAAGATGTGTCGCCTATTGGTAGCCGCCGAAGGATTTGCACAAAACTATCCATCATCTCATTCATCTGTTGCATGAGGGATTCCTCAAGAAACACTTTGAAAGGATCTCTTGTCCCGTCATCTTTCTTTTCTCCTTACATGAGAGTCCATTTTGGCGTTTGAGAGATTTTGTACTCAAGAGAAACAAGCTCGAGACCCAATTCTTTGTACCCTGACCTCGTTGGGGACATGCATTAAGAGGACAAGGAGAAGACCGCTCTGATACCACTGATCCATATTTTATGAGAAGAATGAAATGAATACATATTATTAAAATATGCTTAACAAAAAATAACAAAGATACAGTAAAATTGGTTTTCTATTCAATAAGGAAATAAGTTGAAACTATAAAATGCAGCGAAAAACAAGCTTGCTAGAATGGTGGCAACTTATCTCTAAGAAGAGATGTGACGGTTTCACTCAGTCACAATAAGATGATTACAATGAGGCTCTGAAGGCCTTTTTACAATAAATAGGAATGTAAAAAACCCTAGACATCCAAAAACCTAACCCCAGGAGATGAAGTGCCAAAAGTCATGTGGGCCCCGTTTGAGTAAGTTAGTACATCAACTTCCCGGGGTCGTAACTTTTGCATACAATCTCTATTTTAGGCACATGATAGCCAGTTGGAAAGGTCTATTCGTATTAGGCACATGATAGCTCGTTGGAAAGGTCATTTTCAATCATGGTGAGCCCTAAAAACATTGTTTAGGGCCTCAAAATGTCCCCACAAGTCAGGAACTCAAAAACTAAGAAACAAACTACCAAAATGGAAAAATACCAAAATGAACCAGTTGGAATAGGTGGGAGGCCACTGAAATCCATCTGGATCAAGGACTATTATAAGAGTTGAGACCCATTGGCTATCTGAAATTGGGTAGATAAAATTGGCATCAAGTAACTTTTGTAGTTCTTCATTAACAATTTCTTTTAGAGTTGGGTTTGTGTGTTTCTGGGGTTGTCTAATGGGATGGGAATTCTCCTGAATATAAATATGATGTGTGAAAGTATCAAGGTAAATTTATCTCATGTAATGATAACTCCAAGAAAGTGCATTAGTGTGTTTTGCAACATTTTGATTACTTGTTCCTGTTGAATATTGTCAAGTTGAGAATTTATATGTAAAAATTTGTTTCAACTAATTTTAACAGGGATAGTACAAGATTCAGATGTGTCTATGGATGGTGAAAAAATATGCACTGATGATAAGGAATTTAGATCACAATTCTCTTGAAAATATGAACAAAAAATACAATCAAATAAATACGAAGATAAATTAGAATTTTGCAAAAAACTGAATTAACGAGAAACCTATGAATCTAATTTTCTTCGGTGATTTCTTTAAATTGCATGATTTGATCTATTGCAAAGATGGGATGAACATTTTCTTCATCATTGTTAGTGTTATCAATCTATAGAGTTTTTTCAATCTCATGGGAGGATTTGGAGAGAGGATACAAAGTTATCTTTTTCACTGAATCACCATGAGAAATAAGCATGTTTCAAGACCTACAACCAATAAATGCATTTGTAGTGGCTAACCATGGCCTTCCTAGAATAAAGGGATGCTCTTTTGTTCTAGTTTTTGGATGAAAGATCATAAATCCTAGAGGGTATTCCCAAGAGTCAAAGGAAACAATTATATCATCCAATATACCTTTGAGTTTAATCTTGGATCTGTCTGCTAATTTTAATATGTTAGGTGTAGGACGAAGGCTGAGCAACTGTAATTGTTCCATGGTTTGTTTATTCATTATATTTATTGTTGACCCCAAATGAATTAAAGTGCTTGGAACAAGAATAACATTGATATGTATTGAAACAAATGGATTTCTAGGATCCACATATTTTTCTATGAAAATTTGTCTTTACATGAGATCTATCGATTTTCCAATAAATTGAATTATTTTTGTTCTATTTACTTCCTTCTAGGTTTCTTTAAACAAAGTTCCCTAACAATCTTGGAATAAATTGGTATATCTTTAATAGCTTGTAATAAGGGAACTTTAATGCAAACATTATCTAATTTTTTAGTTAAATTGAATTCAAAGTGAACAATTGGTTTTTCCAAGCTTAACCTCTCTGGATAGGGAGGTGAAATGGATGATTGGGAAAGCTCTAAATTTGGGGAAGTTTTCTTTATTTTAACATCATTATTTATTTCATCTGGATTTACCTACTTTGACTCTTCTTCAATGATTACCAAAGAATTTTTATTTAGCACCTTTCCTGATCTAAGTTGAATATATTGTAGTTCCACTAGGGTGATCAGATAGGTGGGGAAGGGATGTAACTCAGTGTTAAAAACAATCCACGATACCTTATTATTTGGATTAGGAATTGGATGGGTAGTTAATTGTGTGGGTATTGGAGGTTGAGTGGGTGGAAGTTGTAATAGTTGAGGTTATGCAAGTTGTAACTGTCGAGGTTGTGAAACTCTCTAAGTTTGTGATTCTATAGAATATGGTTTTTGAAATTATGTGGGGTATGATTGTTGCAAATATTTTTGAGGTGGTCGTTGTGCGGGGTATGATTGTTGTGACTAAATATGATAAGAATAAGCATGCATGTTCCCATAGTTGTATCCTTTCCATCCTTGTTGACAATCATGATTTTGGACTTGCTATTGAGGTCATGCTTTCCAAGACATCACATAGTTAAAAAATTGTGGAGGATATTGTTGACCATAATAATATGTAGTAAATTGAGATGCAGGATCTAATTAAGGTATACTTTATTCTCTTGGTTTCCAAGGTATTTTCAGTGCAAGGGAACATAGTTTCTACGTTCCTTGTTTCTCCCCTTGATAAACCACCTTGAGTCTAGGTAAGGAGGGACAATGCTCTATTTAATACTCTCCTACACAAGTGACAAAAATTTCAATACTATCTAGAGGAAATTATCTTAATGGGTGTCTTTTCCTACTTTTAGGACAAAAAATAGAAATATTTTCCTTTTCATATTCTTGATTCCTTTTAAATTAGAAAGTAACTAATTGCAAAATGAGAATTCAAAGAAGATCGATCTTAAAAGTTTCTAGCAAATTTCCTAATTTAGCCCTAGTCACACCACTATTTGCAGATTTGGTAGCTTTAGAAAAAGTGTCTCTAATCCCCTTACCAGATCTTGATTGAATTCGAGAATACCTCATGAAAGTTTCACTAATTTATGAAAAGGTTAGTTGTGAAACATCTCCTCCCATCAAATTAAGAAATTAATAGATTTATCCAAAGTCCCTCTCAAAAACATGGTTCTAATAGTATCTAAATATAGTTTATTTTGCTTGGATCATTGGAGATTGTACATAACCCATTCAAGGTAATATTCTAATCTCTCTTCTTATTTTTGTTTCATCTTAAAAAATTCTTCTCTCAAATCCTTGGCCTTACAATACTCTTGATATTTCTTAAGAAAAATCTTATGCATACCATCCCATGTCCAAATTGTATTTCCTCCCAGCCCCATAAACCAATGCAAGGCTAAGTCTTTGAGAGTGGTAGGAAATATTTTTTGTTTCTATGTGTCATTTGAATAATCATAGCTACGAAGTAATATATAAAACTCAAAAATAAAGGCATTGGGGTCTTCACTTACCATACCATGAAAATGAGGCAAAGATGATGGAGTGATGTTTTTCATTTGCACTATTGTGGTGGGATATACAATGGGGAAGATGAAGGTTACCTCCTCCTTTGCTTCTGATTCATCTTTCGAGTTCATATTTACTTCTCCTTCACTCTTTACCATGTCTCTACATCCGAACAAGATATACTTGGTTTCTACATGTGGATATTCATGGTCTAGGATTGGATTATATTCCACCTCTATTTGCAGATTTGGCTCACCTATTATTACCTCCACTATAGGGTTAGATGTAAAAATGATAGGCTCCATGATTGACTTTGTTGTAGGTATTTCCCCACTTGAGTTTCCTACCATAAATATTGGTTTTGTCACTGGATTCTTTCCTCCTTGTCTCCCTCTAGTATATTTCCTTACTAGTGAGTCACTATTTAAAGAGGTATTTTTATATAAAGTAATTGCAACTTCTCTACCCACTCTTATAAATATACGTCTTTTATCTATAACCCTATTCATGCAACACTAGCATAACTTTAGAAATAGTTAAACAATAGACTCAACAAAGTGAATGCGTCGAGTTTTTACACTATAGAAAACTCTACAATGACTTTGTCTTTGCATCTTACCATTCACTATCTCACTAGATCTGCAATGCTAGTGCTTAAAAGAAAGAAATAAATCACACACAAAAAACTATGAAATTTAAAATATGCCATAAACATAATCCATCAATGTGCTAATCCATTTTATCATCTCCCTGAAAACGACGCCAAACATGTCAGTCAATCTAATTAACTTAAATTCCGCTAAAATTCTTATCAATATAGAGGTGTAATCTTGTGAGATACTAACACTACAAGTGAAGGGTTTAGTGCATAAATGGAGTAAAATATAAGAGAAAAATTCTAAGTTCTAATCTAATGCTTCAAAACAAGATCACACCTTTAAAATCTATATTACTTAAAACAAAAACTGAAAATACTACAGAGGTATTTCATTCACTGAATGATTATTCACAAAAATGATTTACTGGTCATGAATTATAGTATTTCATTTATGCATATTTCTCAATTTTTTATGTAGTTAGTTAGAAGTAAGTCGTGTTGCCAATATTCAATGAACACTATCTCCTTGTAGGTAACTATGCTCAATTCCGAATAAAAACATACAAGCAATTGATGAAGGAAGTCCTCCCTCGTCTACCTTAACATATATGCTCTCTATTATCTTATGGATCCTTTTGTTGTAGAACTTGTACCCTTTACTTCTGGAGGAGTACCCTAACATGATACCTTCATCAACTCTAAATTCAAACTTACCTAAGTTGTCTTCATTTCTTTTAATGTAGCATTTTCTTCCAAAATTTTTGAAGTGTTTTATTGATGTTGATCTACCATGCCATAGCTCATAAGGGATTTTATCACTTTTTAGTCTTATGTGTGATTTATTGAGAATATTAAAAATAGTTTGAAAAACGTCTCCCAAAAAGGTTTTGGGTACTTCTGATTCATCACTTATGGCCCTGGACATTTCTTGAACTATTATGTTCATCCTTTATACTACTCCATTTTGCTGAGGAGTTTTGGGAATAGAAAATTGTCCCTTGATCCCATGCTTTTCATAGTAACTGTTGAATTTATCAGAAGTGAATTATCCTCCTCTATCTTATCTTAGGCCCTTTATTTTTAAATCCATTTCATTTTCTACCTATGGTTTGAAGATTTTAAATTTTTCAAAAGCCTCAAATTTATGCTTCAACAATCCAACCCAAGTCATTCTAGTATAGTCATCAATTAACAAAATGAAATATATTTCACCTCGAGGTGATTGTGTACTAGTAGGGCCACAAAGATATGTATGAATCATCTTAAGAGGTCAAGTGGTAGAGTGTTCTCTTGCCTTGAATTGAACTCTTGATTGCTTTCCAAACTGAAATGAATTATAGATAATATTCTCAGGTTTGGAAATTTTGGGCATATCTCTCACAACATCTTTTTACGAGCTTAACAGACTGATTAAAACTAATATGGCCTAGTCTTTTGTGCCAAATCCATCTCTCATCAGTTTTACCAATGCAACATTTTTCTTTTCCTTCTTCTAGAACATACACATTCCCTAAAGTTATGGCTGCCTTGAAAACAACCTTTCATGTATTCACATCCATTACTTTACAACCTTTTGAATGAGAGAGAACATAGTGTCCTTGGTCACACATTTGACTTACACTCAACAAGTTATGTTTTAGATCATCTACATAAAACACATTTTGTTATTTGGTCTTTCCCTTCTTATCTTCATCTAGTACAACCGTTCCTTTTCCTATAATTTTGGATGGAGCATTGTTTCAAAAAGTAACATTACCACTTTTTTCTTCAGCTATGAATTCAATCTTACTCTTGTCTCCTGTAATGTGATTGGAGCAACCACTGCCAATATATTGTTTATTTTCTTGATTTTTGGAATATCAAGCCAATCCACAATTTTCTTTGTTTTTATTTTTCTTCCTCCAAACCTTGGTAAAATATTCTTGTCTATATTGCTTATAGATATGCAACATATTTCTTTTGCATTCACTTTCCTTGTGTCCAAAATTATTGCATATGTGGCATTCAATGTCATTTAGTAGAGGGGAGAAGGTATTTTGATACATAACCATTCAAGGTTTATTGAATCTCATTCTGATATTTTTGTTACGTATAAAAGTCCTGCAACTCATAGCCTTATGTTTAAAGTTTCCACAAGGGAAACAATATCCATAGGAAAAAATTGGATGCATTGGAATGAAAAACTCACTTGTAGGAATCGTTCTTTATTTGCTAGCTAGATAAGATTCAGGAACCTGTTTCTTCCTTGCTTCATATTTTTTGACATAGTTGGGTTGATTTAATTCTAACTGCTTCTTCTTATCATCTTTTGATTTTTTAGGATGACCCTTGAGAGAATTTGCATAACTTTTTGGTTTCTTACTAGTTGACATCCTCGTGCTTGATTCACCTTTGAAAATTTTTAAACTTTCCTTATATCCTAAACCTGTTTTGTCATCTGGTGATATTTGATTGTTGAGAAAATTATCTATATTTTATGATCCTTTTATGAATTTCATTTGATTCTTGGATTTCTCCGGATCCTTTCTTAAGGAAACTATCTATGCTTACAGTTTTTCACAGATGTTGTCGTTTTCTTTTATCTGATTAATCAAGATTTCTTCCTTTCTTTTGGCCTCTTTTAGCTAGATTTTTAAGATGATTATATCTTCACTAATCTCATTTCCTTTTTCTTTATAAAATTGTAATTGTTATTTTCTTAGCTTATTCTTTTCTTGACTCGAGAGATTTCCTCTAGAGCACTAATGAGTTCTCCTTCCATGTCTACTACAACTTCACATTCTTTAGTGTTTGTTTTTTCTTGATCAAATTCGTGTTGCTCCAAATCGATGAGAATTTTTTCATCTTGAATTATATCTAGCTCATATTCTTCTTCTTCAGTGTCTGAAAATATACTACTACCTCTTTTGAATAAAAAATATTCATTTTAAAATTCTTTTTGTTTTTAAACTCTGTAGGTTTATACTTGTCTTTTCTCTCTTTTTCATTGGTGTTTTTTTCTTTGAAACAATATTTCGATGCAGAATAACCAACTTCACCATAATGAAAGCATTTGAATGATAACATACATTTTATTTTTTCGGATCCCCTCTTTTGTTTCCTTACAAAGTTAGCTTCTTCTTCATCTGAGAAGTGTTCTGATGAATCATGATCTTGACATCTTGACGATTTGACTATTGCCTTGAAGACTGCATCCTTTAGATCGATCTGTTATTTCCTAGTCCTTATCTCATAAGAAGTTAGAATTCCATGGATCTTGTCCATAGTTAGTTTATCTAATTCATTCATTTCTTCTATAGAAAAAATCTTTGCATCAAGTCTTGAGGGAAGAGATCTCGGTACCTTCTGAAATACTATAGATTCTTCAATATTCTCACCTATCGCTTGTCAGTGTGTAATGGAAACCTTCACTGGAGATCTAACTAAAGCAAGTACAAACAAAGCTTATCAAGAAAGGAAGAGAGATTCAATATGGAAGAATGAGAAAATATATTCACACTACTTGATTGAGATGATGATCGATGCATAGATCATGATCAATATGATACAATGAATGAGTGGAATACACTCATACATAGGGAAAAACATTCCATAATTAAGAAAAGAAATCAAGCAGTAAGATTTCCTTAGGAATGCATGCATGCATAATAGTGATGGTAAAAATAGAAAGTCTAAAATAGAACTAGTTAGTTAAATCCCATTGAACTAGTGTGTCAAAAATAGAAATTTCTCCAACACCCTCCCTGAACATCACTATGGAGTAAAAACTGAGTCTCGGCTACTAGGCCATTTTAGGTACTCATGTACAATGCAACTAATGAACAATGAATAAAAGTGAGGAAAGAGGGAAAACCGCGTGGGAACAAAACCCCCCCTCAAAACATAATGTATCAAAAGAATAAAATAACAGTTGTTAGACAACTGTGTTCTTCACTGCAAGACGATCTCACAAAGTCTGAAACTTTTTCTCACTGAAAGTCTTCGTGAAAATGTAGAAATCTTTATGAATCTGATAAAGTCCTTTGGCAGCCTATCGGGCCTTATACCTCTTGATCCTATGGACCCATATGCACCTAAAAATATTCCTTTCTGGTGGACGTGGAATCAGATTCCAAGTCTGGTTCTGTAGGAGTGAGTCATACTCCTTCTGCATGGCTGCTTGCCATAATGGATTTCCCACAACCCTATTGTATTTTTGTGGATCAGTAGATTGAACCATATAAAAATGCATGGGAATCACAGGTTCTGAAGCTGAAAGTACATGAGAAGGATCCTCATGCTGAGATCGAGTCATCCTCGAATCCAATGGATTTCCTGCAAAGTTGATTGTTGCCTGAAGTGTAGTATGTTCCTTCTTAGGAATATGCTGAAGTTTCGACGTTGGATTCTTATTTGGTTGTACTACCTGCTTATTTCCATGTATAGAATCTGAATGCATGGAATCATCTATGATGTCTGAAACTGATGGAAGAACAAGAGTATATGCATGTTGCACTGGAGGTGCATGCAAAGTACTCTCATTTTGTGTAAGTAGAATAGAGGAGTCATCATCAGAAAACTTAGTGAATTTATACAACCTTGACTTTGATCCACCTCACCAATTGCAATGATGGAATTGTCATGCATGTCAATTACTAAAACTCAATCTGATGTAAATTCAACCTTTTTACCTTTCTGAGTGATCTGATAAACTGAGAGAAGATTCATAGAAATATTTGGAACATGTAGAACATTCTCAAAACAACCATCGTGGAGTTCCACTCTCCCTTCTCCTGCTACTGTTACTGAAGTGTCATCCCCCATGAGAATAGGGGGTCTTGAGCATGGACTCAAAGAAGAGAAAACTTCCTCTTTCACTGCCATATGATGGGATGCATTGGAATATATAATCCATGAATTAGATGAGGAATTAATTGCAACCAAAGCATGATGATTACCTTTCTTAGGAGCAGGATCTTCTTCCTTTTGCTTCTTGACTCCCTCTGGAATGAAGCTTCCAAGGTTGTTCTGTTGAAGTGTATGTGCCATAAGATCGATCTATTTCTTCATGCATGTGGATTCTTCATGATTCACTTTATTGCAGTAAGTGCACTACTTTCCATTCTTCTTCTTCTTCTTGGAATCTAAAGAGTCTTTGGAACCTGAAGAATCATTAAAGGGTTTGGAATATCCCTCCTTCCCGTTCTGTTTGGATGACCCTTTTCCATCATGCATGGTGAGTGAATTTGATTTGGGATCTTTCATGAGGCCCATTTGTATGAGTTTTTTCTGCTCTTGTGTAAGAGACTCAATGAACTGAGCCAACGTAGGCATTTTCCAATTTGCTCCAAAAAGACATCTGCCATAATGGAAATTGGAGACATATACAATGTATTATGGTCCTAGCTTGGCCAACATTGTTAGAATAAGTTTTTTCTCTTGTGTATACTTATCAATACCACATTCACCCAAGCTCAATAACAAAGATTTAAATTTAGTAAAAAGATCTTGTATATTATCAAAAATTTTAGGGTCTAAGGTATTCAACTCTACCTCAAGCATATGACCTCGCATCTCATCCTTCTTTCCAAAGAGTCCTTCCAAAGTGGTCCAGATCTTGTTTGGAGTCTTGCATACAACAACATGAAACCATAAATCAATGGGGATTAACTCAAAAAGTAGTCACGTGGCCTCATCCTTACAGTTCGCCCATCTCATATTCTCAATCGTTGATGTAGGTTATGTTTCTGTCACCATCATCAAATTATATAGTCCTTTTCTTTTGAGTTGGAATGTCGCCTTGGGCTTCCAATAAAAATAATTGTATGGTGTGAGTATTAACACCAAGTTTGACTGTATAATAGTTTTCATATTCATATCTCCCACTGTTTCTAAGAACCCCTAAAAATTTACTCTCAATCTGCAAGTGAAAATTAAGAAATCACGACAGAAATGACACTTTAAGTGAAAATTTGTATCAGTTTCAAGAGATGATATTGTGACTTAATTTCTGAGAAAATGATGAATAATCTCTCCAAATAGTTGAAAACCCACTTCCAAAATGGGCAAATTTACTTTCAGCATGGGTTGTTTCCTCAAAAATGTAATATTTTGGGAATATAACTATTGAAAGGCACGACCACGGATTTAGCTCGTCAAAACTCTGATTTTCCTTATTCTTTGGCTTGTCTGGCTTGCTCCAAGTAGCATAGCTCTGATACCATGTCAGTGTGTCATGGAAACCTGCACAGGAGATCTAGCTAAAGCAAGTACAAACAAAGTTTATCAAGAAAGGAAGAGAGATTCAATCTGGAAGAATGAGAAAATATATTCACACTACTCCAATGAGCTGATGATTGATCAATATGATACAATGAATGAGTTGAATACACTCATATATAGGGAAAAGCATTCCATAATTAAGAAAAGGAATCAAGCAGTTAGCTTTCCTTAGGAATGCATGTATGCATAATAGTGATGGTAAAAATAGAAAGTCTAAAATAGAATTAGTCAGTTAACTCCCACTGAACTAGTGTGTTGAAAATAGAAATTTCTCCAACAGCCTTTTCATAGTATTTACAGTCTCATATACTCTAAGAAATAAACCTACAATATTTTCATCTTCACTCATTCTTAAGCTTTCAAATTTCACTTGTAAGATTGAAGTATGGACAACTTTACTATCCCATCTCCTTCATAACTATTTACCAGTTTGTCCCATATTTCCTTTGCAGATTACAACTGCATTACTTTGAATTTGTTTTTCTCTACAAATCCTCCTTGGATGGCATTCATCGCTCTTGCATTACTATAATATTTTTTCTTACTAGCTTCATCAGTTGGAAGAGAAGTTGGGATTTTATAACCATCTATTAAAACCTTCCAGAATTTCATACCAAGATACATCAAGTAGGTATACATTCTGATTTTCCAAAATGCAAAATTTGTTCCATTGAACATAGGAGGTCTGGTTGAAGAAGAAAAGGAATCTAGACTTGCCATACTTTTTATGTGATATTCCTTCCAATTGTTAGGTTATTACTAAAGGAACCTACGCTATCATACCAATTGTTTAAACTCATACTGAGAGGGCAGCATGGGGGGGTGAATCAATATTGTATAAATTTTCACTAATTTATTTTCTTTCACTAATTAAAGTTATTTAGAAGTGCTTACTTAATCACCAATGCATGCAAAAATAAAAACATCGCAGAAAACATAGTACACCAGGATTTTTACGTGGAAACCCAATGTAGGAGAAAACCATAGTTCACATATTTCTTTATGTTCTTCTGCAAGAACCAACTTACAATTTATAAATTTTCAGTTTAAGAGGAAACACCCATTGCAAATAATGACACCAATCCTCTCAGGAACCAACCCATCATAGATAATGAGGACACCAATCCTCCCAGGAACCAACATGTCATAGATAATGATGACACCAATCCTCTCAGGTGCCAACATATCGTAGATAGTGAGGAAACCAATCCTTAGTGAGATTCAACTCACCCTAGAAGAACCCTTCCACCCTAAATTCATCTTTAAAATAAATTCTTACAGAACTAGAGCTTTTCAAAAAAATTCTCTACAATTAAGAAAAACTGATAAATCTCCAGTTCAGTTCTTTTGAATAGTTACATGACCTTTTTCCCTCACATTATCAGTGCATCAATCAGACAAAGTGCATCCCTATTTATAAATTTTTTTTTCAGCTCCCCTTCATGTATGTGGACGCATAACAGTTACATTGTGGACATATTTTGACCAGATCAAAGTCCGTTCAGTTACACTTATGTCTAAATAAAGTATGTGTATGCATGATAGTTAGATTGTGGACAAGTATTGACCATATCAAGGTCATGTTAGTTACACTTTTGTCTAAATAAGTATGTGGATGCATGACAATTATATTGTGGAAAAATCTTAACCAGATTAGGATCCAGTTACATCTGGACATTCTTTTACTAAATCAAACTGACCAAATCTTCCTACGAATGAGCTCCAACTAATTTCCATCAAAATAACTTAGTATTATCATATCATATCTTCATGAGTGGCGCAATAAATCACATTTTGATCTATAGATCACCTATTGCACAGATAGAATAAGAGCCCAAGGCTCAAGTCACAAGTATTCATCCTATCGCACTTACTCTCTAGTGCACTCACCTAGTCGCTCTATTCATCCTATTGCATTCAAATTTGTTGTTTTTCACACTCCACTACTCCATTCATCGCATTGGATCAAGGCATCCTACATATTTTATTCTGTGCAATCTTCCACACTATACATTGTAGTCCATTATGTCGCACTAGTTTCGTCTCGGCACACTCCACTGCATCGTTCGTCACATTAGTTCAAAGCACCCTACAAATTCTATCTACGTCATTGACCCTTCTCTACGGAATTGATCCTTTCATCCTTTGATCCTTATGTGCACTTGTCTTTTCATCCTTTCATGACTTCCTATGTCTGTGCACCATACTTTATGCCATACTTTTTGTGCCATTAATATTTTTTTACCCCAATCCTTCCACACATTTCTTCTTTCTTTTATTGTGCTATAACTGGCCATGTCCATGACCACTTTGACATCAATGACAACATATGTGCACCAAAATTATGAGACCCCTCTAGACATGGTAGAAACCATGAAAAATTTGAAGGAATAACTTCATAGTTGTAAGGTACATAATGATAGGATAATTAAATATTAGGAGGAAAAATATCAATTGAATGTTACCCTATTGCAAAATTTGACATAAACTCCAAAACAAATCAAAAAAGGATAGGTTTCAAGTAATGTTGGTAGGAGAGTTTAGAGAAGATGTCCCAAAACATGAAATATCATATCTCCAATGATGGGACATAGACACCATTTGAAACATCTAATATAGAAACAAATAACTGTAAAGACTCAATCAATAACAATTCAAAGTCTTAATCTCATAGGAAGAGGAGGAATAGGAATTATGGAGATTATTTGCAGGGATAATTTAAAAAGGTGAAACCACCTACCTTTGATGGTGAGGTGAAATCTGGTGAATAAACTAAGGAAGAGATTCTTTTGATGATGAAATACTTTCAATTTCATGACTATTCTTGGAATATGAAGTCTAGAGTGACCATTTTTAAGATGATTAGTATAGAATTCATTTGGTGGGAATATCTCAAGCAAGTGAAGAAGATCAATGATAGAAAAAATATAGTTCTCGAAGAAGTTTAAGAAATATTTTTAGTATAAATACCCTTCCTAAAGGTACTATGATAACAAGTCAAAGAATTTCATGAGATGAAATTGGGATAGAGGACTATGGATGATTATGCAAACAAGTTTTTTGAGCTACTAAGATTTTTCCCATATATCATGGATGAGAAGGTGAGATTCATCAGTGGACTACCTCAATCTTACATAGACATGATTGAATTTGACGAGCCTAAAACTCTTGATGAGACAATTACAAAGGTTAAATATTATTATGAATAGAGTTACTAGAATAAAACTGAAAGAAGTTAGCAAGACATGGAAAGAAAACTGAAAGAATAAATGTGAATAGAGGAAGAATGGATTAAATCCTTATAAATATCAAAATTAATCAAGGAGTTTCCAACATAGTTTCCCAACATATAGTAGTTTTCAACAAATATACCTAGTACAAAGTAGAAGCAATCTATCTAAATTAGTGGGAAAGAGTATAAGAGAGATCATTCAAGGGCCTTCAAAATGTTGGGGATATGAAGAATATCATATACTCAAGAATTGTTCCAATAGATAGGAGAACTCTAAGATTGTTCATGTTATCACTCTGTAATTTGCCCAAGGCTGTGGAGGCAGTCACAGAGGCAACATCAAAACTGCTTCGAGTCTCAGATCTAGCCCTCCAAGACTCAAAGAGGGATCTCTTTGTTTGATATAGATTTGTTGGAATAGGATATTAGGCTAGCTATGGAGAATAGGATATGTTTTTGAGTTAGGTAGGTGCAGAGAAGAGGAACCATGGACAATGGAGTCACAATCTGAGATTTAATAAAAAACAAACCCTACAGACAACCTTGCAGGGCAAGGTAGGCAAATCACTGGATTCTTCGTAAGCTTGGGGTATGCCAGAGGGGGAAAAATGTTAAGAGGTCAAATTAAAGACAGAGCAATAAATAATTATGCGTTTAACTTTTAGTGGAAAACATTGAAATTGCTTTAAACTGGGAACAGGGTGTTTTTACACAAATCCTGATCTTAAATATCTTTGAAACAGTGGAGAAGACAAACATATATGATAACAGAGGAAAACAAAATCACAATGAGAACAAACTTCACGAATGAATTTGACACAAGAATCCTGTAACTACTGTGACTGTATTATTGAATTGATGAAAAATACAGGAGGCTCTGTGAGCTGTTTACAAAAACTAAATCATGGTCCCTTATCATCCACCCCTGCACATTTGATTCCATACAATATATAAATAAGACTCCCCTTAGGTTCCCAAGGTCGAATTCAACCACCTCGGCCAAAAATAGCAAGAAATTCCCAAAAATCTAGAACTGTCCGCCATGAAAGACGAGCCTAATTTCTACAAAAAAGGGGTCCGAACAGACATTTGTTTCTCTTCAACGCTGACACCTGGGAAAAAAATGAAGGAGTTTATTGTAGATGGGAATGTACTGGACACAAACCTCCTTTGGATTCACCAAATTCGCCTCCAGCTCGTCGTAACAGCTCCCGCAAGATCGAGACTGTAATAGGAAAACCAAAAATCAGAAAAATGAGGTTGAAAGATAGCTTCGATTATCTCTGCTCATGGCATCTATGGAAAAAATGAGAGAGGTTTTTGTTCTTCAGCCTGTTATGGAAGAAAATTCTCTCGTTTTTTAAAAATTCATTTTCATTTGCCCGGAATCAGCTTCGAAAGAAGACTGGTCGAAATGTTGTGAAAGCAGTTTTTGTTTAGGAAGGGTGGTATTTCGGACCCTCCCTGAGGTGGTAAGTGGTTTTAAGGGGGGGTCCGCTGGATTGTGGATCCGCCATGTGTCTGGGGGGTGGTTTTATAAAATACTTCATTCGAGACCCTCCCCTCATTAAGTTTCAGATGGAAAGGGGGGGTCCGGAATTTTTAATATCCATCGATTTGGGTTTGTGGGATGTGATTGTATGCGTGAAGTTGGGTGGGTAGGAATTAGGATAGTATTTTAGTTGTTTAATTTTTTTTCATTTTCTTGTTTTATGTTTGGCTTTCGATTATTTTAATTTTTGTTTTATTATATTAAATGTTTTATTTTATATATGTTTTTTTTTTTTAATTTTATTTTTGTTATATGTGTTTTGTGTTTATTTGTGTTATAATTTAATTGTTTTAATTTTATAAAAAAAAAATTTTAATTTATATTTTATTTAATTTGTTTTTAACAAATGTTTGTTTTGTTTATTAGTTATTATTAATGTTAATTAATAAACGCTAACCTAATTATTAACAACCAACTTAATTATTAATTAATTAATTAATAGTTAGTCTAACCATTATTTTATTTTAAATTATCCTATCAAAACAACTTTGTTAGGCTAAAAAGCATTAGAAAATGCCACTAACCCTTTAACATTATTCTTTCATTATCCTGAGTTCATTTATTCATGTGCAAAGGCTGATTGTCATATATGAACTGTAAATGATCTTTTTCCTGCCAACAACATGTTGTTGATTGCTTTGAACAGTTCACATCTATTTCAACGTCATGATCATCATCATATTGATCACACTTGGGAAAACCATCCATGGATGAAATGCCATTGAACATGCATATTATGTTAGAAGAATTTTCCACCACCCTCTGATTTTGAACTTCATCTTCAACAGTATGGTGAATGGAATACATGAAATAATCCTTTGGTGGTTCAGAATACTGAGGTTGGGATGCAAAGTGTTTGGGGACATTGATCCTTGTTTTTTCTAGCACTAATGGAACATAAGGTATCCAAACAACAAGCTCATATTTCTTGTTAATCTCCTGCATCATCTCTCTTACAGTGTTTGCCAGGATGTCCAGTTTAGCTTCTGAAGATTTCAACTGCTTCTTTTCTTTGTTCTTTACCTTTGACCTTTTGATCAGCAAGTTGGCCTCCACATCAACTGCAATGTTTTGCATTTCTTTGAGAGTTTCAGTGTTCCTTTCTCTTAATTGGAATGCCATCTCAGGATCGAAGGCATATGGAAAATGCAAGTGGGTTGATCTTGGGGGTGGACTTATATCAACAGGCATTGCATGATATACCTTATTGGACCTTGCTGAAAACTGTTGTACTATTTCCCCTGGTTGTCTTTTCAAATGGTCATACTCTTCTAGGATGAGAAAGACGTTTCTCATGATCACCCATCTATCTAAGAAAACTTCCATGAACTGATGAAAATTGCTGATGCTTCCAGCTGGAAGATTCTTAAACCAATTCTTGAGTTTACCTAGCAATGATAAGAAAAAAATTATGATGCAAACATCATCATCTTCTTTCTCAAACAGATCAAGAAAATCCTTGAGGTTTTGAATATGTTTTTCAACAGTGATATTCCCATTTTCTCCATCAAACCTGGGCAGATTATTGATGTAATTGATAGGGAGGTCATGGAGAATAGGAGGTCATGGAGAATAGGAGGCAAATCTAGAGGCTTGTATTGGTCTGGGACTTTTGCAAGCACATGAGATGAAGTAAGAGGCTTACAACCATCTGGAGGTTTAGCAAGAGTAGGAGATAAAGCATGAGTCTTACAACCATCTGGAGGTTTAGCAAGAGTAGGAGATAAAGTAGGAGGCTTATGTCTCACTAGGCTTTCTACAAATGCATCTGCGGTGTGCACAGGTGTATGAGTATGTACATAGTCTACAATTGGGGATCTGATCTCTTGGGGCTCATCAATCAAAAGGTGGTCAATGTAATCTTCAGCAATATACTTTTGATCAGGCTTAGAATAAGACAAAACATGATTGCAGATAAAACCAAAGATGTCTTGAATGCAATTTGAGCTTGAGTACCTAGTCTTTCTAGACTGCTTGGCCATGCTTTAGGTTCTTCCTCCAGTGGAGTCTTCGAATTGGAATTGATCTAGAGATTAGAGTCGCCAGGTGAATGATCTCAACCTTCTTGTGTCTGGCCACTGTCCACCATCAGTGATCAGATCTGGAACTTGAAGTGCACTACTGGAGAAAGTCCCCAGTATGGTCACTATTATGTTATCACTTTGTAATTTTCCCAAGGCTGTGGAGGCAGTCACAGAGGAAACATCAAAACCGCTTCGAGTCTCGAATCTAGCCCTCCAAGACTCAGAGAGGGATCTCTCTTTTTGATATAGATTTGTTGGAATAGGATATTAGGCTATCTATGGAGAATAGGATATGTTTCTAAGTTGGGTAGGTGCAGAGAAGAGGAACCATGGGAAATGGAGTCACAATCTAAGATTTAATAAAAAACAAATCCTACAAACAACCTTACAGGGAAAGGTAGGAAAATCACTGGATTCTTTATAAGCTTGGGGTATGGCAGAGGGGGGGAAATTTTAAGAGGTCAAATTAAATACAGAGCAGTAAAGAATTATGCGCTTAACTTTTAGTGGAAAACTTTGAAATTGCTTTAAATTAGGAACATGGTGTTTTTACACAAATCTTAATCTTAAATCTCTTTGAAACAATGGAGAAGAAAAACATATATGATAACAGAGGGAAAAAAAATCACAATGAGAAAAAACTTTACCAATGAATTTGACACAAGAATCCTGTAACTATTGCGACTATATTATTGAATTGATGAAAAATACAGGAGGCTCTGTGAGCTATTTACAAAAACTAAATCATGGTCCCTTCTCATCCACCCCTGCACATTTGATTCCATAAAATATATAAACAAGAATATCCTCAAGTTTCGGAGGTAAAATTCAACCACCTCGGCCAAAAATAACAAGAAATCCTCAAAAATTTGGAACTGTCCGCCATGAAAGACGGGCCTAATTTCTTCAAAAAAGGGGTCCGAACAGACATTTGTTTCTCTTAAACACTGACACTTGGGCAAAACCAGAAGGAGGTTATTATATATAGGCATGTGATGGACAAAAACCTCTTTTGGATTCGCCAAATTCGCCTCCATCTCGCCGTAACAGCTCCCGCAAGATTAGGACTATAATAGGAAAACCAAAAATCCGAAAAATGAGGTTGAAATACAGCTTCAATTCTCCCTGCTCATGGCACCTGTGAAAAAACTGAGAGATTTTTTTGTTCTTAAGCCCGTTACGGAGGAAAAACTCTCTCGGGTTTTAAAAATTCGTTCTCATTTGCCTGGAATCGGCTTCAGAAGAAGACTGGTCAAAATGCTGCGAAAGCAGTTTTTGTTTAGGAAGGGTGGTATTCCGGACCCCCCCTGAGGTGGTAAGCGGTTTTA